>PVIW01011461.1:0-37384 GCA_004026585.1 Noctilio leporinus | reverse complement strand
CTTGAGGTGGGGGTGGGGCAAGTTGGGGCAGGTTTCTGTCCAGACCCCGGGTCTCAACCCCTCCCTTGTTTCTCTGCATCTCTGCATCTCAGCCTCCACCCACCCCGCTGTCCCCACCCCCTCCTCCTCTGAGACCTCGCACACCTGACTCCCTAGCACCTCCCTTCTCCAGCTGCTGGGGCCTCATCCTTGGGGTTGTTCTTGATTTGTTTGCCTTCCTCTTACTTCCTCTAGTCCATCCACCAGCCTGCTTCATAGATAAATCCCAAAGCTGGCCGTGGTGACCCTCCAGTGTTACCTCCTGTCCTCACCCCCTGGGGGCCTCCTCAGGGGTCCAGCTGCGTCTGCCCTTGGCCACACAGTCATCAGCTTACATGTGAGAATCTCAGGCCTCTTCACTGTGGGCTAATTGTACATTTTCCCTGGCCAAAAAAATTATAATACTAATAATTAAAATAAGCACACTACAGAGCTGCTTTTTTGTAACTCCTTTACGTGTCCTCAGTGACACAAAGTGGTGAGCCGTCAGTACTCGTATTAAGCTGAATTCCAGCTTCAGGGAAGAAGTCATTAATTTTCTCTTCTCCAGGCCCCTGTTTTCCGGTAGCTTCCTTGCCTGGGAAAGTTGCAGTCCTGGTTCCCACCACGATGCCTCCTGACCACCTGGATGGGAAGAGTTGAGCACCAAAAGGCCTTGTTCTCCTCACTGATGTGCACAGACACAGAACAGCTGTGTTTTTAAGGCCCGTTTTGTGCCTTTGAGAAGCAAAGGAATTTCATCATGTAAGAGCAGATTTATTAGAGGTTACTGAGGAAGAAGAGAGAAAATTATTCTTTTCAAAACATATCGTTGTTTTGTGACAGCCAACTGGGAGCTGAACAGAACTCCAAAACAGAGGGGGAAATCACTGTTTTCCGGAAATATGTAAACAGTAAAAGAATGCATAACAGAATGTGTTTATGGATTCTGAATCTTGCCAAAATTAAGAGAGTTTTTGAGAAACTATTTGAAGTGCCGCTGTAAACCTTGGATGCATCGTGTTCTGACGGCTTCAGTAGACATGGGACCATCAGGGAATTAAAGCCAATATTTGGAAAAGAATAAAAATCTAGACTGGAGTCCATTTTTTTATTTCACGAGAGATGAGAAGAAAACAGTTGGACGGGAAGAAGGACGTGCAGACCAAATAATGCTCATTTGGAAGTTTTAAAGATAATTAAGCTCTTCGTTGTAATTTTATGTCATTTTCCCCTGCCAAATGCTAATAATTATGCATGTCATATTTTTTTTTCCTCTCCCTTATAGGAAAAGATAAATGGCTGAGAGGTAATGAAATCCAGGCTTGGTTCAGCCTGTGATGTAGCCATGGCTGGATTTTCACAGCATCGAGGCTCCAAAATGAGGTGAGAACATTATTAAGATGAAAACCTAAATCAGCCCCAATTATAACACAACATTTTGTTCTTAGCAGAGAGGATGTTCCCTGTGGGATCTTAAGTTGATGTCTCTAGCCAGTAACCTAGCATCTATCAGCACATCTCAGATCTTTCCTAAGTGGGTCTTTGTATTAGTCACACAATCCTGAGCGGAGCTGATGGCATCTAAATAAAAATGACTAGAATAAGAAGAAAGAAAAACAAGCAGAGGGGAGGGGTTATTAGCTCATGTCACTAAAAAATCCATAAGTAACAGCTTCAGGCATAGCTGGATCCAGGTACTCAAATGGTGGTGTCAGGAAGGGATCCCCTTCCACCTCTTGGCTCTGCCTTGCCCTCTGGGATCCCATTCTCAGATGGGTTCTTCTATCCTGGCACCCATTCATACCTTCAGCAGCCCAGATAGAAAAATGACTTTTCTGTCCCACAGTTTCAAGAGAAGTCTCAGAATTGCGTCTCACTGAATCACATATTCATCCTTGATCCACATTCTTTGGCCGGTGGCAGGACATAATCTAAGGGCTCAAGCTCACTGCTGTGGCGGAAAAAATCTCACCTCAACTTTTAAAGCAAGGCCTTGCTGGTCGGAAGAGCTGTGCTGCAGGAAGGAAGCGGAAGGGAGAACTCACAGGTCCCTGCGTAGCCTTTTATATCCAGCCTTGGAGGCAACGTAGCAAATCAAGACCACTGAGGTTCAAAGACAGGGGACATAGACCCGCCTCTCATAGGAGGAGTGTCCAAAAATGTGTGGCCATGTTTTAAAACCATCATATACATGATGACAAACTCAAAACACATCCTAAGTTTGGCTTTTCCTCATTTCTCATTTCACCCTTTCCAATGCCCAGATCATTCCCCGAAATAATCGTTCGACCTCCCACCCATGTCTCTAGCCCTGCTTATGCGGAACTGAAGCAGAGGTTGTCCATGGCTTCAACCTCAAACAGCTTGGGGACCCTCTGGGCTTATCAGATGAGGCTTAGTGTATAGATAAATGAATTCTACATGGAACCCACTTCAGTTAGAATGTGGGATTGTCTCCAGGAGAGAAGCAAACTTACCCAGGAGTACATTTCCACAGAAACACACACTCTGCTTTCTTTCACAAGATAACTTTATCTTGCAGTTTCTAAATCTCTCCCGGGAGTGGCTGCTGGCATTTCCTGAACCTTGCATTATTTGGAAGAACTTTTAAATTCTCTTTCCATCCTTTCTCCATTTTTTGATGCCTCAGCATGTATCCAAAAGAGGTGAAAAATTGCTCCCTCTTATTTACGTATTTGGCTTCATAATTCTTCATCCCCAGGTGGTGGGATCTGGTTTGACTCAAGTTGTACCATATCTGAGTGGCCCCGTAGAAAGAAATCCCCTGAGAGTTAGAATTTGCTTTCTCAGATGTTGATTCAATTCACCCCCACCCACCTGAAGCATGTGAAGTTCAGAACTAGAGGACAAACACAACGCTGGTTCATTTCGAAGTATTCGCCATTTACTGGGGCAGGACCCTCAGGTTCGGATCTCCCCCCCTTTCCTAAGAGGAGCAACCTACAACTTTCTAGTAATAAAGAGCAGTTAGCATGCTCAAAATTTCACTGATTTAGAGGTCACTTCAAACATACCCTCTGGTTGACTTACTTTATCTAGTTTGGGGAAGCTATTTTAAGAATAGGTTTTGTTATAAATTAATGATAGTGTTAGGGCACCCTAGGACACAAAGACCCCAGAACTCACCAAATGAACAGGTGGGACCCAAGACAGAGATTCTCACCCAGCCACCAAATGCTACTGGGAATTGAGCAGATGCTACCTTGTTTATACATCAGGAAATCTGACGTTGACTCTGTGCCCAGAAACTTCTAAGCACATATCAGGTAGTAACCATTTAATCCTTCCAAGTATCCTCACAGGAAGATTCTATTAACTTCTACTCGAGGCACAAATGAAACTAGCTGGTGGGTGGCATCCCTTCACCTTTAACCAAGAACACCAATTCCAGAGCATTGACCAACAATGATCCATTCCTTGTGTGGGCACAGAAAAGGGTCTGTTAGGGTGTCCAGATTCAGTGACTAGAAATACATTAAACGAGTCTCTGTTAGGATGGCTAGATTCAGCCAATGAAAATACTGGGGTACCCACCCAGTTAAACACCCAGTTAAATACATACAAATGTATCTCCAACAGAGCATGGTCCAAATTTTATCTAGCAACTTTAGATCTGGTGCTGAGAACATGGTCTAGCACATAGCCGACCAGAGAAGACCAGACCAGAAATAAAAGGGTAAGAATGGCCTACGGGGCTCATCATGAGACCCGGAAAGAGCGTGATGAAATGAGAACAAGAGGATAGAGGTCTGCTTGAATCATGGAAAGAAGCTTCTGGAAAGAAAATGGTAACCAGCACCTTGGTGAAGGAACATTGGCCATCTAAATCCATGTTGCATTTGTACAGAGTTAGAAAAGTGTTTTGAAAACCCTCTCATCTTTTTTTGCCTATTTATACCCTACTTCTACTAATACTCAATTTTTTCTTTAATTCCACTTATTTTTTTTTACATAAGTAAATGCATGCCAACAGGAACCACTCTAAAAGTAAAGCCATTACTCCTTGGTATAAATGGAAGGAACTATAAAGATAAATACATAGCTTTAAAAAATCTATCCCAATAATGCCGAAACTTATCTCCCATGTCAAAGTGGACATGTAATACCCATTAGGAAACATTGGTTGAAATACAGGGTGTCAGGTATACACATTTTTCCTACAGGATGCAACACTTTCATTTCATAGTTTAATTGGACTCCTTAGGAAATCTGAATTCTTCCTGAGTGATCACTTAAAATCTTCATTCGAGACATAACCCTCCAGAAACACCTGAACTAGATGAGTCTTAAAAAAATAATATGGTGGTTTCTTCCCAGCTTGTGTTCTCCTTACCAGGTATCTCAGGGATAATTTTCATGAAGGTCTCTAGCGGAACCTAGTGTCTAAGTTTAAGGAGAATCAACTGGGGTGTCGGTACTGAGGTAGGCCGGTTATAAAGTCATTTTGGGAAAGGGGTCCCTAATTAAAGGCACACTGGGGCTCGGTTCCTGGGGTACGTCCAATCCAGCATGCCTCTGTAATGGGATCATGCATGGACACCTTTGGCCATGTACCATGGTGGTGCCCTCCCACATGGGCACAGTGTACATCCCTGCCCTACTCTCTTTGACCTTGGCCATGTAACTTGCTTCGGCCCATGTGAGCAGACTTTGTGCGCACCACATTGAGCAGAGGTTCTATACCCCCACAACTAGCAAAGGGTCTCACGTACTCTGTCCGTTCACACGTGAGCATGCCCCAGGCAGAAGCTTCTGTTCCACCCAAAATCCCAAAACAACAATGGGAAGCTGAACTTAGACCATTCATCACTTATAGCTGAGCCACAGATGACCAGACAAAGCCAGCCAAGATCAGCCAAATCACCGTTCACACTACAGACTGACCCTGGAGCGTGAAAATAAATGTCCTTTGCATAAGTCACTGAATTTTGAGCTGGTATGTTGCACATCGCTATAGTAAAAATGGGCCATTCTACCTTCTTACTTGGAAAATAAGCCTTTCCTTGTCGGTCCTTTTTGGATAATTGCTCCAAAAATGTTCTTCACCCATGGACAGTCAGAAGCAAGTGGGTAAGGGGTGTGTATGCAAGAAGGGCCTTCTCTTGCCATTAGTGGGAGAAACCATGGGTCTTCTCGGTTTTCTCAATCCTTCTACCTCAAAGCAGGTCATCCAAGTTCACAAACCATCTCTCCCTTGAGCCAGCCAGTGTCCAGCAACCTGCCCAGACAGTGGATAACCCTGGAAGAAAAAGATGAAAAATAAGAAAGGATTGGTCTCTGCTCATATCCTTTCCACCTTCCTGCTCTTTGCCCCTGCAATAAATAACTCATAAAATTTTCACCCTGATCATCTGAGACAAGACAGAAATCCGTATAGAAATGGATGTATTGATTAGGCCTCACTCACAGACCCGCTTCCTTTTTTGATCCAGACTATAATTAGGGTGCTGTGATTTCCAAGTCAGTGAAATGCGAAAGCGTGGCAGCTGGTTATAAAAGAGAGGCCCAGAATAACATCACAGGCAGCGTATCTTTTGATAAAATATTCCTAAAGGGTTTTGAGCTACATGACATTTTCTACCCTCAAATTAGCAGCTTCCTCCTCCAGGTTCCAGACTGACATTCCAGAATGTTTTTGTTTGTTTTTTTAAGTCGCTTACTGCTTACCTCCCCCGTCCGATGAATTGTTTCTTTAGTGTTTTGCTGTTAATTAGAAACCTGAGACTGATAAATTCTTTAGTGCCGAGACACGGGTATAGGCAGGGCCTGGCGTTCAGCTCTCTGTAGGCAGAGCTATGGAGCCAGGAACTCCTAGGAAAGCAACACTCAGCATTGATATTCCTTAAGACCCCAAACACAAACCCTGATGGCCAAAGGAATCTCCAAGGCTGTCTGAGAATGAATGATCCTTCTTGTGAGGATTTTCCTAGAAATAGAGAAAGGGAGCCTGTCTGGCCACCGCTCAGAACCTCGACAAATCAAGAAATATCTCCTGAGTGTCATGGGAACATTTTAGGGGTTATGAAAGAAGCACAAGGAGAAATCTCTCTCTTTGGGGAACCCACACGACCTGGACAAAGACGAGGTTTTAAAAACCTACAAGAAGGACGTGTTTGTGCGTTGTTACCGTGCCAGGAAGACATGTTAGAATTCAGATGCCCCCGAGCCTCTACTCCAGAAAAGTGCTTCTGTTATAAATTGCGGGTTTTAATTAAGCATTCCTGCTTCCCCAGCTGCACCAGAGACGCGCTGAACCCAGGGTCTCATTTATAATGGTCTTAGCAGCATCCACTGCTTCTTGAACCTGAAATTAAGAAGTCCTCAGTCAATGCTGGTGGACGACTTAATTAATGATTCCAGCAAGCCTGAGAAGCCCGATCTCCATGGGGGGCTGGGAGGGTTTAAAGAAGGGAAAGCCTTCATCTTGCAAGGAATTGTAAGGTTCTCTTGCAAAGGGGTTGTGTTTTCTCCGAGGCAGACGTTGCTCTCGGGCATGAGGCCCGGGGGGTGAAATATGACCGATGTTTTATGTCAAAGCCAGGAGTAACCCCAGAGCAAAGCTCAGCCCAGCTCTCCATCTGCGCCTGGTCAGATGCAGCTGCTGGAAAAGGCCCCATTTCTAACAGTCTGAAATGATTTATAATCCCAAATAGGGGAAAAAGTGAAGTAATCTTCCAATATTAATATTTGGAGCCCTTCCCCACCCCCAGCACATACGCAGCTCTCACATGCCTCCACCCTGAATTGTTCCGAGCAGACATTTCAGGCCAGACTGAAGCTACGAGGCCTGAATCGCTACTGGACAGTGGGCACAGATCAACCAGGCAGCAGCCAACTCCACGGATATTGTGCAGATCTGGCTGCAGGATGGTGTGCGCTGACGGAAAATGAGTAAGTGAAAAGGTAGACTAGAATAGTCCGTGTTTCATTCACGCTGAGCATGGTACCAGCTCACTGTTCCTTCCTCACCGCTCTTCCGTGTCCCTGGTCACAAATCTCCAGCTTACCTTAATCACCCCCCTCTGAGATCCCAGCTGCTTTCCCAGGCTCCCCGGAGCCTGTCCCCATGTGCCTTGCTGGCCCTGTCTCCCGTGAGGGCCCCAAAGCCTGGGTAGGGTTGGAAGGGATGTCTACAGCAGGGACAGAAATGCGTGAAGGGCACTCAGGGGCAGGCAGCTGAGCGAGCAGGCTGTGATCACAGCCCCTTGTCACACGGACGCCAGGCAAACAAGTTAGAGGGCATTTAACGAGTTGGGGTGTCCGGGCAAATGTCACAGCCTCCAATGTTTCTTTTTCATCAACACTCCCGATAGGGAACCACTGTCTTCCCGAAGCAGGTCGTGAGAGGCAGCCCCATCAGAGAGGACAGTGATGGGTGCCTCTCTCCATCTTCTTTGTTTTGATTGAATTACCAAGAGATGATTGTCCGTGCAGCAGCGGGGAGCAGGGAGAGGCCCCTAAGCCAGCAGAGCCCAAGGCCTGTTCAGAGAACTATTAGGCTCCGAGGGGATGGGGATCGATTTCTCCTCCAGTTGACTGGAGCCCCCCCACAACTCCTGTGGGGATTAACATGGGGGCCGCCTTCAGTGCAGGGCATGGCTGCGACTGCTCCCACTGACGCCTGGACCTGGGGACCCAACGGCCAGGTGGACACAAAGGTCCTCAACGATTGGCAACATCCTGGTGGCCAGCAGGTCCCTGTGGCTGACCGTCTGCCTGGCCTGAAGTAGGAGCTCCTGGGTCAGGCCCTGAAGCTCAGCCCGGACTCTCCACCCCCTCTGCCTGGGGCCGGCCCAAGCCTTCTCTTTTCTCTGTAGCTCAGTTGCCCTGTCGGCCAAGTGGACAGACGGGCATCCAACCCCTGAGCTATCTCAGAGGAGAGCAGAGGACCCCTGGGAACAGGAAGAGGCCCACAGAGGAGAGTGGGATGCAGGTACAAAGTGTGGAGCCCCCGGAGCCGTGACTGCCTCCCGGTTGGGAGCCGCTTGGTGAGATCATGTCTAGTCGTTCTTAAAAACAGGCAGCCAAGTGGAGAAACTGGGACCCCTTGTCCCTCCCTGACTCAGTTTCGGAGCTGTTTCCAATAAACCACAGCTTTGCATCCAACTTCGGGGCTAGAATCTTCCTGATCATCCCGGTTCCGTGTGGACAGAGTGTCCCAACAAGTACCAGCCATAGTTGTGATAACTTCCTGAGCCCACGTTCCCTAGGAAACAGAGAGGAGGAAAAAGTTTCTGTGCTCACAGCTGGGGGTGTGCATTCCCCCAGTGCGGGAGGGAGGGGGGAGAGGAACAAGCCAGGGAAGAAAGGTAGAAAGTAGAACGCACAGTTCCACGCAGCCGGCCACCAATTTGGGCCTCACTACCCCATCTCACTGGTGCCCCTTGATCCTGCTGCTGTAAGAGATTCCTGGGGTGGGACAAGCCAGGGTAACTTCTCAGGGCTACCTGTGAGGACACTCCATGGGGGCAGTACGCCAGGTCGGTGGTCCACCATGGTGACCCCAGGGAACTCAGTGTCCTTAGGGAGGCTGGGGACTGGGCCACATGGGGATCCCAGGTACCCGCAGAGGAAGCTCAAGCCACTCAACCCCAGTCCCCCATGGCACTAGCAGGACAGGGGCCCACATGCTGTGAGATGATCATTTTCCCAATGAGTGCCAGAAATGGCCCTTGGTGATGCCAGAACGCCATGGATGTCCTTTGCAGGGTGATTTGTAGTCCAGTTATTGGTCTTTGAGGTCCCCATCAGGGGCCAGCGAAGCGGGTGCCTGGCACTGCCTGCAGGAGAGGTGACTTCCAGGCAGGGAGGCAGCTCATGTGAGAAGGAGGCTGGGGGAAGTCCTGAGTTTTCCGTCTCCGAAGGCCTCTAAAGTGATAGCAGGAGCTGTGATGTTAAACGGCCCATCACGGAAGACAGACAGGAGGAACAGCCTGCTGCCCTCACAGCTGCAAACCTTCCTCCTCTGAAGTGGGCCGGTTTCCATCTTTCCCCTTGGTTTGCACCCACTTCACAGGCGCAGGCTGGAGCCAGGACCGGGCAGGGCCGACACCTTTGGAGGGTGGGGAGAACGAGGGCACACGCACAGCGCCGCCCCTGGGCCCCTTGGCAAATTCCCAGTTGCTTGCTAACGCCCTGTCATCTCTACCTTCTGTTCACGGCAGCTTATTACCTTACAAACTTCTCCAAAAGGGGTCCCTCTTGGAGAACGTGTGCGGGGAAGAACGGATCCCCCTTCCCTGGCTTCCCAGCCTTATGTCCCATAGTCTTCCCTGCAGCCACAGGGGCCTGTCCTCAGGTTCCCAAGGGTCTCCTGACACATAAGCCCTAGGGGGTCACTTAGCAGTGGGACCGAGGGCAAGTCCAGAGGATAAACTGTCTTAGCCCCTGAGGACTAAAGACCATTTTCCTCCTTGTCTCACAGTACATTTGCATCTCACAGATAGAGTTGACAAGTGTCAGGAAATGGGCGGCCCCCCTGGGATTGGAAGTCAGCCTGGCTGGGTCAACCCCATCCATCAAAGGCAACGCTTGTCTGGGGGCATCCCAGCCAAGTCTTAGCTGCCCTCTGTTCGCTTAGCTCCTTGAAACAATTCCCTACACCTGGCTCTGCTGAGGCCCCTTCCAGAGCGTGCATCAAGCCTAAAGCAGAGAAATTTTCTAAAGAACTTTTTTAAAATTGGCCACCAGCATTCTGCATGCTCAGCAGCCACAACCCGAACTACACGGGCTTCCAAACCTGCGTGTATCAAAACTGCAAAGATCTGAGCGTCAAATGAAAAGAGCCCAATCATCACGCTCTCTGAAGCCTAGAGGAGTATTTAGCTGGGATAATGGATGTGCAGACATAAAAGCATTTTGCAGTTATTTTATTCTATTCACTGGTAAGAACAAACGTAGCTGCTCCATTGAAAGTAACTAATTGATCCGTTTAGTCAGTCATTCAGCAAGTAGATTTTGAACAACCACTCTGTGCCAAGCACAGCTGGGAGTGAGAACCGGTACACAGGCAGGTACTACAATCCCGTCAAATGTGGCAAATGGAGACAAGTCCCTTTCACGCATCGAGAACTCTCCCGGACTCAGAGACACGGCGGCGAGCAAAGCACAGACCGGGTCACAGCAGGGATGACTGACTAAAGCAGTGGGTCCCATAAACCAGAACTGTAATCTAACGAAGGCTTGGTGCTAACCAGGAGCTGAGTTGGCATCGGACAAGGTGAAGGTAGGAAAAGCCTTCATTTTCTGCAAGTTACACACGGGCCGCTGCTCAGGGGCCCCAAGCTCCCCTGGTCCTGTGAGAACCGGGGCCATGGGCTCTGTCCTGGATGCGGACTCCTCCTCACTCTGAACATGCACAAGACATGGGAACACCCTGTCCTCAGTTTCCCCATCGCTGCTATCTGGGCGCCCGTGCCTGATTCACCAGAAATGAGACAGTGCGTGTGAAGAGCTGTGTCTGGAGCACAGAGGTGGGTAGGTGGTGGCTGTCACACGGCAGGGTCTCGGGACCTGGTGTCGCACACAGACGTGGTCCTGAGCGGTGAGCCCCTGGTCTGGCAGCTGCTTCAAGGCCAACCAGAAATGTGGGGCTGCAGCATTCTCTCCTCCCTGAGCCATCACCGCAGTGTAGGAGACTCAGAGGCAGAGAGGGGGTCAGGTAGTTGTCCTACTGGTGGTCAGTCTGTTTGTGAAGGCGAGACACGGGTATGAAACGTTAAATAAATGGTAAAATGGAAGCAAATGCTGTGCCAGGAAATCTTAGGGACTCCGGCTCAGAAAGGCAGAGATCTCAACCAGGGACAATCCCCTCACCCCCCAAACGGGGACCTGGGGCAATGTCTCAGGACATTTTTGTTGTCACCCTGGAGAGGATGCTGCTGGGTGGAGACAGTGGAGGGTGGGTGCTGTTATGACCCTACTGTGTGCAGGAGAGCCCGGGACAGCAGAGAAGTATCAGCTCCAAATGCCGTGTTGCTGAGGCTGAGAAGCCTGAGACGAGGGAAGAGAAATGACTGGTGCTTATTGGAGGGGAGACAGCTTTACACTCAGTCTGGGAGGAGGCGACTGACAAGGGAGCAGACAGAGGGAAGTGACAAAGGTCACCAAGGCCTCTCCTGCCTCAGGGCCTTCGCACCTGCTGTTCCCTCTGCTTGGTGCGCCCTTCCCAGGCTTGCTCAGCCCCTCAGACAGGACCCCCTGACCCCTGATGTGACTGCCCAATCCACTCTGTCACCCTTTACAGCAGCTATCACCTCCCTGATGTCACAGAGTGGATGGTTCAGTGGCTATTGCTCATCCTCGGATTACAAAGCAACCTCCAGGAGAACAGGGACTCATTTTGTTCCCTGTCCTTTCCCAGCACCTGGAGCCCAGCAGGGCCGAGTGCCCTGTAATCACCTCTTAGTGAGCAGCTCGGAAGCGGAGTCCTTTCCCTCTAATCGAGCAGGCCCATCTCTCTCATGTTGATTTGCCATGGTTCATGCATCACCCATGTTCTTTATCGGTTCTTAGACCCAAAGCCTCAGAGCTACGCTGGGGAAGACAAACAACAACCCCGAATCCAAAAAGGAAACCGGAAGACGGCCTCGCCTTGTGTTGGGACGGACGCAAAAGGCCCCTCCATTTCCTGGGAGGGACCTGGAGTCACTGCAGGTGCCCAGGGGTTCAGGTTCCAAACCATGGCCCTGCGGGGCCCACTCTCATTTGCATTATTTCTCTCCCTCCAGCTCTCAGCAAGCCCACAGCTCCCTCCCGGCTTCTCTTTCCACCCATTGAAGTTGCAGGAAAATCGAAAGCAAATCACATGCACTGAGGAGAACATCTTCAGGAGTTAGCAGGCTGTGGTGCATTGGCTCTTATTGGGGTCTTCATGATGATCAATTATTTACTGAGCCCTGATTATATTTCTAGCACCACCAGACAGAAAGGAGACAGGGTCCCCATCTGGGGGCTTCCAGGGAAGAAGGGACATTTGTGGGCCTGAAACAATGTTCCAAACAAAGACAGTTACATGTCATGGCTGAAGGCTGTTCTGTTATTATTATATTTTTATTTTTAATGATGCCCATATTTTATCTGATTTAAAAAGTAATAAAACGTTTATAAAATATTCCTAGAAAATAAAGAAAAACATAAAATTCAACTCCAGTGTATCACGGCACATATAAAAAGTCTTCTTGATATAAAATGAAGACTTAGTTTGCAAACATGCTCTTCAGATCCTGCCCTGATTTTGACCCCGCACTGCATTGTATGCATTTCTTCACACCACCCAGGAGTCCTGAGGGACTTCAGCATTAACAGCAGTGAAACAGTCCATCCTATGGTCGATTAGTGAGCCCTGAATGACTTTCCACACATGCCTTTTCCTCTAAGGAGGAGCTGTGTGACCTCAGACTAGCTACATAGCCTCTCTGAGCTTCATTTCCCTCTCTTGCCCAGTGAATGACAGTGATGTCCTATGGAGCTGTCGGCCTTTACTCTGAGATGACACAGAGCAGCCAGTCCAACCATCGTTTATCGTCGGCACTTCCTGTCACCTCTCTCTTACTTCCTAAGAGGCGGAAATACAGCTTTGTTTCCCCACCCTTGCCCCACCTCTGCTCGCCAAGGGGAGCCACAATGATGCTGAGGTGAGTTAATAGCAAAGTCCACAATAAGAACAGTCATCGGGGTGGGACGCCGTTGGAGTCCCTCCAGCAGAGGTGTCAGGGGGAAACACAGGAGACAGAGTGAGGTGTGACTCAGAGGCCACAGGCCTCCCCTGCTGACTCCTCATCCCTGGGATGAGACTAGGTCCAGGTCTGACCAATGTGCAGTGAAAAATGATTGGAAAGTAGTGAATGAACAGACGTAACAATATCCACAGACGTTCTCAGGGTTAGTGGGATCTGAGGAGCCCTGAAGATCTGATTGGAGGAAACTGAAACAGGGGAACAAAAGCTGGGTGTGTGCCCGTAGCTGGGCCTTCACTGAACATGGACCAAAAGATTCTGGGGCCTCCCCGCTGAGAACAGGTGACACAGTGACACAGTGCTGGGGGGGAGGTAGGTGGGGGAAGCTGCCAATGCCTGACCCTGGGGCCTGAATTGAATTTCTCTAGAGAGGCTGGGGCTCCTCAGCCAGCTGTGTGGGGTGAGCTGCCAGTGGGAGGAAAGGAAAGTAGGTTTGCAGAGCCCTGGGATGCTGCTTCCCTTGGCACCTGGGACCTAGCCCACAGCCCCGCCTTTTCCTGGGGCTGGTTAGAGCCTCTCCCCCTGAAAGCCCCCACTGGGAGAGTCTGCAAGCGGGGGCCAGGCCCCTGACCCTGGTGTGGGTGGAGGTCTAGAACCCCGAACCTCACTGCTGGGCCCTTACCCGCATGCTCTTCCACGCAGCGACTGGAGTGGCGTCCAAATCTCTTGGCTCATCCTCACCCCTCCCTGTGCTGGGAATGGTTTCCATGGCTCCCCTGGTCTCCCAGGAGCTCAGGGGAAACACATTTACCAGGAGCTGCCCTGAGACCCCTAGTGATGGCACAGTGTGACATTAGCAGATGGAATTAGCAGCCTCAGCCACACCAACGCATCTCATGGAGACTGTGGTGCGTGTTTGGTTAAAGGAATCATTAGATGTGTGCAAACATCCCAGGCTGTGGAAGGGCCTCGGGCTCTGACAAATGATAAATGAGAAAATTAGAGGCTTCGGGAAAATGTAAATACCATCTTTTGTAAGTCCTTCCCTTGGCAGGAATAAAAAAACTATTTCCCCAAAGCAATGAGGCCTTCCTTCTATTTTTTTCCCCATGAAATTCCTGGGACTGTTTTACATACTTTCACGTATCTTGATTTGTCTTCCACTTTCCTACCAATGCCTTGGCAGTACATGGGAGAAACTGGCTGTAGTTTCAACAGTTTTCCTCTAATTCAGTGTTTCTCAACTTTTATTTCATTATCACCCCCTAAGGAGCCATTTTAGATCATTCTTTTCTTCATCACCCCTCATGAAATTTTAATACCACAGAAATACGGTACGAGGGTTTATGTACTACAGGTATATCTGAGTTTTTACATAAAGAGGGTAAAATCTTTTCACTCTTTAGAACCAACTCTTGCCCCCTGGGTGCAGTATTGCCCTGCCTTAGCAGCTTTATTCATTCATTCGTTCAGCAGCTCACTCACACCTGCAACAAGGCCACCCCTGGTGCAGACTTTGAACACTGGGGTTGTGGCCATGAGCAGAGCAGAGGAAGCTGACATTGTGATGCAGACGATGGACAGTGACCATCAAACGGTAAATATGCAACACATCCGATGCAGATCGATGCTGTGGAAATCAATAAAGCAGAGTAATGGGAGAGGGGGTTGCCAGGCGCAGGCTCGGGTTGACCAGATGGCCATGGAAGGCTTAGCTGTGGGAGTGAGCCATCACAAGCTGTATATAATCCAGTTTACTAAAATAATTCAGCCTGTCTGTAGTCTATAACACACTTAGGCCAGTGAATCACGTTACGTTCTTTCTGTTGGTCAACTTTATTTTATAAACAGGGCATGTGTTATCACATGCAAGTTAGGCAAGTTGGCTCCTCCAGACATTAGTATTTTCAGAAGAAGGCAGATTTGGTTTGACTCTGATAGTGATGATGTCATCTCCCCTGCTGCAACAGTGAAATTTCAGGCATTTAGAGAATGAAGAGGAGGGAAGCAAAGAGAAACATGAGAAATCATGAGATTTTTCACAGAGATGGTCATAGATAGACTAAGAGTTCAGCCTAGCCCTTACTTATTCTTTGTCACCTAGAACTGGGTCACAAAACTAACTTGAGGTGGAATGGCTACATAAACTATCAGCATTAAAATAGGTGAGGAAATATCGCAAGGCATGACATGGAACCAGAATACATATTACATGGCAGAAAATTTATTTCAATCTGCATACGTGCATGAATGCGTACTGGGATTCATCATCGTAAGAGGGATTTCTTGATTGGGTGCCATTTTCCAAATCTTTGAAAGGTGCTGGGCCTAAAGACCCTCATAGATCCATACAGAATTTTGTTACCCTCTTCTGTTAGGGCAAGGGGTGTCAAACTCATTTTCACCGAGGGCCACATCAGCCTCGAGGTTGCCATCGAAGGACCAAATGTAATTTGAGGATGGTATAAATGTAACTACCCCTTAATGGTTAAGTGATCCGGGTAGAGACAAGGTGCCAGGCCAAAGATGCTGGGCCGGAAAAAACAAGGTGGAGAGTGAGGTTTGGCCTGTGGGCCTTGTGTTTGCCAGCTATGTGTTATGGGGACCTACGGCAGCCTTATCTACTCAGAGCTCTGACATTTTTCCACACTGAAAAAAACATTGAGCCGAATTACTCCATTCCCATTCCAGAAATTTCCCACAATTTAAGAAGCACGCAGGGCCAAGAGCAAATTCCTACAAAGCAGTGCCTTTTTCTATAGTGCTTTTCAAAGGAAGGTGTTGGCACAAGTTATTAAGGCTATATAACAAAAAATGTTAGCAGAAGCTGTTGGAAAAGCAGGGGTGAAATCTCAGTTGTGGGAAGATAAGATACCTGGGGAGGGTCCTAGGAGGCTCGATGGGGTCCCAGACCTTCCCCAGCCTACAGCAAGCCCAGTCCCTGCCAGCGCCACCTCCTAAGCTGACCCTCATCTCTAACCAGGTCGCACCTCTAGTCTGACCCTGAGCCCACCACCACCACCCTCGTTCTGCCGCCAGCCTGGCCACACCCCTGCTGGCTACAACTCCTAAAAACTGGCCATACCCCGACCTGGCACATTTATTACGGCAGATCCAGCCAAACAATTGTCCAAAGCAGAGAGCATTGCAACCTTCTCTTTCTAAGCAAATGAAACCAGTCCAGGCCTGTGTGCCTGCATTTTCACCACACCTGCCTACTTTCTAGTGTGGTTAAGACAGGTGGGCTTATTCATGGACTCACAGAGGACTGCTGAGACCTGCCCTGTAGGGAGGTCAGACTCTGGGCCCCCAGCAGGGGAGAAGCAGAAAAGGTCCCTTGCTCTGAAATGATCTCCTGATGGCCTATCTCAGGGATTTCAAGGACAAGAGAAATTCCTCCGTGTGTAAGCTTGTGGCCCAGTATGTGAGCTGTGAGTTCTAACTCACATCTCGCCTGGGAAAGGCAGGGCAGCTAATGAACGTGACTCCACGGGAACAGAGCTGGTGTGGATCGAGACAGTGGTGCTTGGGAGCAAACTTGGGCTCAGCTGGCTCTGCGGTGATCCAGGACACGTTCTGACACTTGTGCCGTCACTTTCTGAAGCAACCACTTGCAGCTGGTTCCCCGGATATCAGCACCCCCAGGCTACATCTACCTGAGACCACGACCCCTTCCCAGGGTTGCTAAGGGGCTCTGCCTGGTCTGGGTGGAGGGAAAGAAAATGTGACACCACAAAGCAGCAGACAGACAACAGCAATGATATGAAAAGAAGACAAAGTAGCGGATCGCACTCAACCAGACTTCAGACACTGAACCACCAAAGGCCAGGGGCCCTTGTTTGCATCCTGGTTCTGGAAAAGCGGTGAGAAAAAGACACTGTGAGAAGAACGGGGCCTTCTGACCATTCAAGTGCCTAGGATGCCCGGCTGTGCTAGACACACCCACGTGCTGGCTAGAAGTTGCTGTAAACACAAGGGTAGCAAGATGGGGGCCAGTCCTGACGGTTACTGAATCCGGGTGGTGGGTATATGGCGGTTCATTATATTCTTCTGGCTCAACATGTCCATTATGACTGTTCAGTGGTGCTCAGTGTATTGTTTCAGACGGCTCTTCACTTGACGGTATTGCAGAATATTGCCAATCACTGACCGGTCATCCTGGCTCATCTCCGTGCTCACCGGGCATGAACGGACGTTCCCACGGCATGAACCCTCCACCAGAGATGTTCTCACCTCTTCTGCGGACAGGACTCTCCGGAACGCAGGCCAGGCTCCGGAGGCCAGGGAAGGATTTCCACGTTGCTCCTTCTGAAGCTCCCAGCCTGCTCCGCACAAAGTGTCCCCACTGATGGCGATTTTGTGCGGAGCTGAGCACAACAGCCGGGACCTGTCACCTGCCCGCAAGTGAAGATCCAGGGTGTTTTCAAGCAGAAAGAACGGGCCACTGTGGCTTTTTAAAGAGCCATGATTTATCTCTGGGACACAGCCAGGCTGGAGCTGCGGGAGACCACCCCGGGCTCCTGGCAGCGAGGGGCTGTTACTACCTTGGCAGCTCGTCTGCTGATGGAAGACAGAGGAGGCTGCGCCTCCGGAGGTGACCAGGTGCTGGGGTGACCTGTGCTGGGCGCAGGACAGCAGGTCGCTGCAGGAGCGTGTCAGCACACCCCGAAGAGGTAGACATTTAGAAGTTTTCTATCAGGTTTGGGCCACAGGATGTTTGACGGGAGCAACTCAGTGTCCATGGGGACCGTTTCCAGGCAGGATCATGTGGGCTGGTTGCCTCCATGACTCAAGAGCGGGAATCTGTGTTTGTGAAGATGTGAGTTGTGTTCCTTTGATGGGAAACAGCTCCGTGTGTCCTCCGCTCAGGAACACACATGGTTTTAGCCAGTTCATCGGACCGGGAGGGGCAGCTGCATCTCGCTACCCAGGGCGGCCCTCTTCCTCCCTCACAGGGCGGGAGGGTCGCTTGCTCCCTGGACCTTGTCCAGCGCCCTGACACTGGGCCCCTGTGACACTGTTCTAGCTTGGAGGTGTCACAGTGTCTGGTGGTTCCTGGAAAAGAAAGTCTTGTTTCCGAGGAGGATGAGAGGGAGCACACTGGACATCAGGTCACTGTCCTGCGTCCCTGTGCACCTGGTGAGGGTTTCCTCAGAGTAAGTGACACTTCAGCTTAGCCATGCATGCATGTGTCCACACGGTGCAGAAGACCCAGCACCTATGGAGAGGAGGGGGTGTAGACATGACCAAGTCCAGCCCACATCTGAGCACTCAGACACAGCACCAGCACAGGAGCTGGTGTTGCCCTCGGCCTGAGCCACCTGAGTCAGGTCTTCTGTCCTTAGTCACTGAAAGAACCCCGTAGGAGGAGGTTCATTTACGGATAGAAACTTCCCTGGTTCCTCGGGAAGAAGTCTCCAACCTGCCCGGAAACCAAGAGAACATTTATACCTGCTGAGTTTTTTCCTGAAGGTCATCCTGTGTGGGCCTCTCCCACTGCCGTGTGGGTCATTGTCTTTGACTGAATTCAGGGGCCTGTCAGAGAGCGTTGCTGGGGTCAGCAGTGCTCACTTCCTGCCAGCAAAACACACTTTCATCTGTGTTGAAGCTGAATGACATCATACACCCTGCCGGCACAGCAGCCACCTCCTTCGCCTTTGGGTCAGGTGCCCGCAGGGATTGGCACCAGGTGTCAAGTTGAGTAGAGCATCTAATGCTATTCTGTCTGGGCTTACCTCAAAGATTTCCCAAGAATCCAGGACAAAATGAATTTCCTCTGGCAGGCTGGGCTTTCTAACAAAATCCCCCAAAGCTCTAGAAATAGTTAGGACTCCAAGGGGTATCAGCTGGGACTCTTGATCACAATGGACACAACGCGACTCGAACTGAAATGAGCCAGAAGAGAAATGTGTTTACTGCGGAAACTCGATGGTCCCACTCTCCCTGGCTGCAGGGACACTGAGTCCTGGGGAGAATGACATCAGCGGGAAGGGACTCTCCATCCTTCGGGTCTGCTCCCTCCGAGATCAGCTCTATTCTTGGCCACCCGTTTCTTGTGAAGGAGCAAAGGTTCCCAGGTGCTCCAGACTCCTGTCCCACCAGCCCAGCAAGGGTGGTAGGGAGACTAACCTCTAGCCAGAGTCCCTGGACTGACTCAAATCGGACAAGGGGGCCTGGAAGACCTCTCTCTAAGGGAGAAATATCCTTCCTCCTCATTCCTTGCCTCCTGTTCCCGTGTCCTCCCCAGTCCCCACCTTGTTCAGCTGTTGTCATCTTCCTGACCACAGACCATGCAAAGGCAGGAGGGCCAGGGGTCATGCAGGAAGCTTCCAACCCGAATGCATTTCTACAAACAGGTCACACATTGTTCTCACCACTTTGTTGGGAGGAAGACATCGGGTCCCAGCAGCTCTCAGGCCAGTGTGTTTGGTTTTGAAGCCAACTGGCGACCCTTGGTCCCTTCACAGTCAAGTGAAAAGTGAGGAGCTGGGGTGTTAACATTCATCAGAACCCCCAAGGGTCAAGTGCTGTGCTCCGGGCTTCATTTACATTAAATCGATCGCGCAGGTCAGAACAGTCACCTGTGAGCACTTTATGTGGTTCCCGTAAAGTCATCCCCCTTATTTCTCTAAGCCACTTCCGTCTGCTCTCATTCGGCAGGTATTTGCTGAGCTGCTACCCAGGGCCAGGCCTGACATTCTTCAGGGAAAGTGATCTAACTACTACTTATAGGAACGGAAGGCATTTTACCCAATTATTCATTAGTCCTGAGTGCGTGCGTGTATCTGGGGGGTCCATTTGGCGGGCATGCACTTAACAGCAATCCCTCACCACCCACAAGGGACCAACATCCACGGATGCTCAACTCCCTTATATAAATAGTGCAGCATTTGCATGTAATCTATATTTACATGCAGGCTGCAGCGGGGAGTACCTGCACGGCACTCCATTCCTGTGGACTCGGCATAGTGCTCCACGGGCAGCAAATTCAAATTCTGCTTTTCAGAACTTTCTGGGATCCCCCCACCCCGGGCCAAATATTTTGATCCACTGTTTATTGAGTCCAGTGATGCAAAATCCAGGGATAGGGAGCGTCGACTGTAGTCACTGGTTCCCCGGTGCGTGTTTAGACAGCATGTAACTTTGCACCATGAAAACATCGGGTGATGTCAGAGATGCCATGAATCATAATGACGGCTCCATCCTGGTATCCAAGAGACCTCAGCTTGCTGCCCAGTCACTGCCCACCCCCACCCCCCCACCCCCTTTTCGAGAACCTGTGGCTTTATGGGAGCCTCCAGTTAGCAGGACTAAACTGCACCTGGAAGGACCCATATTGTGCTGCCACTAATGACACGGTTAACCTCTGGTTAATTTTCTGCCTCTTTGGTGTCCTGGGAACGGGTGGTGTTTACTCCGCTTGGGACAAACCGTTATTAATGTGCGTTCATGGGCAGGGGTGTTTGCTGTTGGGGGCTGAGGGTTTTAATAGAAATTGGCTGATGGGCCAGGGCCCCACTGAGGTTGCGGAATGTGAATGAGGCCCTTTCTGTAGGCTCTCCTGCACCCTGATTTGCATGACTAAGCTTTCTGCCTCTGTTTCGTTGTTTTTCAAATGGCTTTGTTGATTATTGATCTGTCCCCTACAGAGGGACAAATTATTGGGCCACTGGGCAATGGTCTGAATTTGGCAGCGCTGTGTGGGCAGGAAGCCTGAGCCAGCGACACTTGTCCCAGTAAGACGGAGTTCCAGAAGAATGTACATAGCTCAGGGATGTATGTGTAACATTACTCTGGTCTCCAGCAGACTCATTAACAAGGATCTTGGCACAGGAAAACTTATGGGTAAAGAGGAAACAAAAGATCCTTTTTTGTAGTAAAACTCTAGTTCAGTTGAACAAAAAAGCTCCGAAGTGTCTCTCAATGGGGCAGCAGGTTCCCTGGGAGAAGAGAAGATGCTGCTTTTTAGAAATGTGGCTCCATTAGTCCCAATGCCACCTTTTTAAAAACAAAGACTTGCTAATTTTCGCTTGAATATCTTGAAAGGTTAGTCATAGATCATGTCCCCTATCTACCCATCTTTTAAAAATCAAGTTGATGTGCTAACTATAATAAAAAGAGAAACAGCCCTGGCTGGTGTGGCTCAGTGGAATGGCACCAGCCTGTGAACCCAAAGGTCGCTGGTTCGATTCTCAGCCAGGGCACATACCCAGGTTGCAAGCCAAGTCTCCAGCCAGGTCCCCAGCTGGAAGCACGCAAAAGGCAACCACACATTGATGTTTCTTTCCCTCTCTTCCTCCCTCCCCATCTGTCCAAAACTAATAAAAAGAATAATTTTTTTTTTTTAAAGAGAGAAACAAGAAAAGGAACCCAGGTACAGTAATTTGCAATAACGCAATGCATATGTCAACATGCAAATGCTGGAGCAGTACCCTGGAAGACAGGATTAAGTTGAAAAGGTGGGCTTGGGTCAGGTGTGTGGAGTTAGCAGCTCAAATGCATGAGGCTCCTTGGTCTACTGAGGTGATGGTTCAAAGCGGTGAGTCCTGAGCAAACCAGAACTACTTGAGAGAGCCTCCCAGCGGAGGGCCCAGCAAGCAGAAAGGATTGAAGAGGGAGGTTTTACCTGTCGGGGGAAGGCCAGGCCCACATGGTTAAGTGGAGTGGGGATCGAGGGGAGCGGAAGCCTATAAGTTGGGGTGCTCCTGGGCAGCGGGACTAATGCACAAATGATACACGACTGTGAATTCAAAATTCACTCCTGGAGGTTTTTAAAAATCACTGTTGATAATTATCACCCCAGATAAGTGATACCTATTTTACTATTGTACATTTCAATACCTGTGAACACGTAGAGATCCGTGCAATGACCACCTCAATCACAATCCAGACGGTTCCACCATTTGCAAGCCACACCTTTAACAAATCCCTGGCAAGTGTTGCTTTATGGTCCATCGCTATTATTGTGTCTTTCTGGGGATGCCAAATAAATGGGGTCATCACGAAGTCCATAACATTTGGGGGCACTGGCTCTGTCACCAGCACAATGCCTTTGACAGGCAACCAGGCAGCTCCTTCCTTTTTATAGCTGCATAATATTCCACCGTGTGGTTTATTTAGCCACTCACCCATGGAAGGACAATTGAGCTGTTGAAAGCTTTGGGGTTTTTGTATCCTTGGGTTACTTTTGAGCGTGTCACAGCAATTATATGCTGGATCTCGTAATGCCTTGCAGAAAAGTGCTTTAGATCAAAGCTCTGCACTGTTTTGAAATTGTCCCACATGGGTGACAATCTCAGGATTTTAGGGAAGAGACTTCCTTTCCCTCTACCTCCTGCTGGCAAGCCCCTAATTTGTCAGGACTCTCACTTCAAACACCAGAGAATAAAATATGCCCAAGCCTTCGTTCCAGGTCATCAGTTCTGCCCCTTCCTTTTAAAAGAACCAGGGCTATTTCTAAAAATGATAAATTTGATTATGAAAGAACTATTAAAATAAGAACAAAACCCAATGATTAAAGAATGGTCTCTTCTGTTCCAAGTAGCCTGACCAGAATACCCGGAAAACATGAAACCCTCCCTGCCACCAGCTGTCCAGATGGGAGGAATTGGGTTGACAAAGGACCCCACAGGACCTCACCACAAAGACACGGGGTCTTTTCACTTTATGAGCTTATTTTGTCAATCCCCTGGTGGGTTTTGTTTTGTTTGAAGTTTAACAGGATTTTAGACTTGGGGGTGGTCTCTTTGGATTTTGTTCTTTTTCTTTTTGACGCTTAAAAATACCCAATGGCACCAAAGAAACAACCATGGTGGAGTAGATTGGAATTACACAGGATGGAATTCCCTTTCACACAGATGTCAAGTGCGTTGCCCCCAGGGGTGTGACTTTTCAGAGCCAAAAACGTGAGGTTTGTTTAAGAAAAGATGCAGACTTGGTTACATGTACAAGGTCTGTCCCTAAAGTATCGAGCCAATGTCAATATAATTAAAACAGTTTGCGTGGCCGATACTTTCAGGGTAGACCTTGTAAGTAGAGTAAGTATAAGTTCATGTCCGTCTGTCTCCCTGCACCAGAATGAAAGCTGCAGGACGCGGGACTCCTGCTCCCTGTGAGTCCCCAGGACCTTGAATGATGCTGACACATATAGAAACTCAGGGGACATTGGTCAGGAAATGGGTGAAGGAATCAAGTCACCTGCTCCAGCATCATGTTGCCATTCGGGCAGCCATAAACATAATTGCCTGGCAGAGAGCTTTCTGTGTGCCACCTAAACTCCTTTCATGAAGCACTGTGGCAAGAAGGTGACAATTTTGGAAGCATGGTCCTAGTCCTAGATCCCTCCTACCGCACACCTGGGTGGCTCTGCCCAACACTAACAAAGTCCTATTTCAGCCCTAGACCTCTCCCCAGACACCCCTGGCTGTTTCTGGGTACAGAACCCCTCAATGCCTTAGGCTAGGCCACTGGGGACCATGTCCAGTTCCCAAAGCTCCTTCCTACCCTTTTCTAGCCCATTCCCACTCCTGCTACCTCAGTGCAAGTCTCTCATCCACACAGCTCCACTCTGCGCCAAAGATGCTGACATAATTAACATTCTACATTCTACCTGGATGTGCATAATCATGCACATTCAGTGACTGTATCTGGGCCATAATTACTGACTTTGCACTGAGATCCCCAACTTTTCAACAGCAAGCATGGCGCTTCTCCCTCCTGAGTTTACGTCAGTGGGATTCTCAAGTGGCTGCTACGGCCAGTCCCCAGCTTTCCCAGACAGGGCTGGCTACAAAAATGGGAAGGAATCAATGCCCCTTTATGTAATTCTTTCTGCCTCTAAAATCGGGGAGGTTGGGTGGGGTGCATGTTGGTGCCATCATATTTAGTCCTGGGGGGGGGGGCGGGGTAGGGATGATGCCTGTCGTATTTTCCATGCACACATCTGCTCCCAACACACAAGTCCCTCATTGTCCCCTGCAGAGAGGGTGGCCTGTAATGGCCTGGTGAATCAGACAGGACACCATGGCCAGGATTCCATGACAGCTGACACAGACACCGGAATCTGCAAGTGGTGGTCTTTTGGCTGTAGGGAAGGTGTGAAAATTCTCTACGGTGGCCTTTTCATATTACTTTTTTACGGTGTTATGATCTGAATGTTTGTGTTCCTAAGCCCCAGGGTGGCTGTATTGGAGATGAAACTTTAAGAAAATAATTATGGTTAGATGAAGTCAGAGGGTGGGGCCCTGATCTGAAAGGACTGTGGCCTTATAAAAAGCAACAGCAGAGAGCTCCCTCTTTTTCTCTCCACATGCACGTACCAAGGGCAGGCCACATGAGGACACAGAGAGAAGGTGGCCATCTGCAGCCCACGAGAGTCCTCACCAGACGCTCGCCCTGCCGGCACCTTGATCTTGCACTTCCAGTCTCCAGAACTGTGAGAAAATAAATGTCTGTCGTTTAAGCCACCCTGGTCTGACATTTTGTTTTGGCTAAGACAGTGACTCACAGTTAGAGACACATGTTTTATGAGACACGGTACAAGTGCACATGTGCATTCTTGTGTGTGCATGGGGGCGCCCGCACACCCACACCCACACACACACAAGATTGCATAAAACCAACACAGTAGCCACTAACCACATGCAGCTGCTGAGCACCTGAAATGAGGCTGAGCTGAGAAGTGTTGTAAGTCTAAAATGCACACCTGCTTTCAAAGATGTAGTATGAGAAAACATCATAAAATATCTTGATAATTTTTACATTGATTCTATAGTGAAAGAATATGTTGGCTATGTTGGCTTCAATAAAATATATTAAAGTTTAACTTCACCAGCTTCTTTTCATTTTGGAAATAAATTTGGCATCTAGAAAATTCAAAGTTACACATGGGGCTCATCTTGTCTTTTTACTGAATGGTGGTCTTATAGACTGAAAGACTCAAAAGACACATCAATCCAAGGAAATATATAGGCCTCATTTGGATCCTAATTTTAAAAAAAGAGAGAAAGTTGGGGAAATTTAAAAACTGACTGGATATTTGATAGTATTAAAGCAATTATTGTTAGAATTCTTAGATGTGATAAAAGTATGCCAAAAGAGTCCTAATTTAAAAAGTGTGACTACAGTGGTATGTTACTTGGGATTTTTTAAAAAGATTTTATTCACTATTTTCAGAGAGGGGGGAAGAGAGGGAGGCAGAGAGGGAGAGAAACATCCACGCACAGTTGCCCCTCACCTGCCTCCAGCCACAGACCTGGCTGGAGACCTGGCCCACAACCCGGCCATGCACGTCGCTGGGAATCGAACCAACAACCCCTGGGTTTGCAGGCCAGCACCCTATCCATTGAGCCGCCAGCCAGGGCACTTGGGATTTTCTTACAAAGAATTGAATGAGAGAAAAAAAACAAGGAGAGATAGTTGTGGATGAAACCAGTTTGGCCCTAAGTGTTGAAGGTGAATGGTGGGTACATGGAAATTTATTGCATTGTTCTCTTTACTTTCACGTTTGTTTAAGAATTTCCAAAATATGAAATATTGTTAAAAAGCAGACCACATCCACTTCACAAAAACTGTAAACAACATCAAAGCAAATCCCAAGCAGACAGCATATACACGTATGTGCAGTGAGGTGAGTGGTAATTACTAGGGTAGACTCCAGAGAGGAGCTGCCTCAGTTCAGACCCAGACTTTTCCCTCCTCCTGGTAAGCTGTGTGACCTTGGGCAAGTTACTTATCCTCTCTGTGCTTCAGTTCCCTCCTTTGTGAATGGGAAAATAACAGTATCTACATAGCGAAGCATATTAGCTTCCAGCAGCTGCTGTAACAGGTGACCACAAACTTATAGAACTTGGATTTGTTACCTTACAGTTCTGGAGATCAGAAGTCCAACTCAGTCTGCAGTACTTTGTTCCTTCTAGAGGCTCGAAGGGAAAATATTTCTTTACTTTTTCCACCTTCTGGAGACTGGCTGCCTTTCTTAGCTCCTCCTGCATCTCCAAAGACAGCATCCTAAAATCTTTTCTTTACTCAGACCGTTTACCTTCTTATAAGAACCCTGTGATTACATAGGGCCCACCTGGATGACCCGGGATACTCTCCCACCTCAAGGTCTTTAACTTAACCACGTGTGTAAAGTTTCTTTCATCACAGAAACGAACATATTCACAGGTTCTGGGGATTAGAATGTGGGCATCTTGAAGCGGATATTATTCAGCAGCCGCAATTAAGATCATTAATTCAGGTTAAATGTGTTGAGCACTTACAAATGTACCTGGCACACAGTAATCACTAGTTAAGTATTAGCCATTAATATTATGATTATTATTACATAGTATTCATCTCTGAATTGTTAAAGAAATGAACCCACCAGAAAAAAAAAATGTGTAACCAGGTATGGTTTGTAACTGAAGGAGTTTAAATGGAACCCTTCCTTAGAAGAAACCTGGTGCCTCTCCTTTGTCTCCATTCAATTTCACCTCCTCCTCCTTCCTACTGACTAGACAGTGGGTGCAATGGCTGGAGCTGGAGCTACCATCTTGGACTATGAGGTGACTCCAAAATGGGAGGCCACTCATGACGGAGGAACAAAAATGAAGAAATATGGCTCCTTGTGAGCATTTTTCCAAGCACTTTTCCAGTTTTATTAAGATAAAATTAATATATAACATTATATTGGCTCAAGGTATACAACATTACGATTCAATGGATATGTATATATTATAAAATAATTGCCGCAAACAATTTAGTTAATTCCATTACCATAGTTACATAGTTACAATTTTTACATTTTTATTGTATTAGGATAACATAGGTTAATAAAATTATGTAGGGTTCAAGCGTACAATTCTATAGCACATCATCTGTATATCGTATTGTGTGATCACCACTCAAAGTCAAGTCTTCTTCCATTATCATTTATTTTTGCCTTAAGAACTTGCTAGTGTACCACCCCTACAGCCTGGGCCTTCTTACCTCCAGCCTGTTATGTGAAACTAAAATAAACGTGCACCGGGGTGGACAAAAGTAAGTTTACAGTCATGAGCACACAAAACACAGCGTTAATAAAGCTACTGTGATCATCATCACCTGCCTGTCTTTTCCCACACGAAAGCCTACCTTTGTCCACCCCTGTATTGTGCTTAAACTTCTGTTATCTGGGGCCCGGGTCACTCACAGCAGAATGTAAACCCACTGACACTTTAATTTTAACATTTCCAATAAATCGTAAGAGATGTCAAATACATGGAGAAGCTACAAAATGAAATAAGACAACAGCCTGCGTCTGGAGACCCAAAAGGCTTTGTGGTTCTCTTTTCAATATGTGGAACTGATGCTATCATCCCAGTTTGTCCCAAGTGGGGTTTTATTTATTTCTTCCTTTCTTGTTTCCATCTTTTTAAATGTCATGATCCTTGATGCGGCAAACACCGCATGAAAAAAGGATTGCACTTGGGCTGTAAAGAAAGCCCCGAGGGGAAGGAAGCAGAGAGATGCAGGTGGAAAGTTCTGGAGGGTGGCAGTTCTGCAGCATGAAGCCCGGGGAGCTGGGCACACCGGGCGGGTGGCATGAAGTGGGGCGGACCCGAGAACGCAGACAGAAACACAGTGGCCCCTCCTAAGAAGTGTTGTGCCCTGTGGCCAAAGAGAAAGAGATTATTAGTCTTGAGAACCCAACCCTGATTTCTTCTGGTCCATGGACGTCCACGAGAACTAGTTTCTGTGGTCTTTCATCCTTTGAGGAGCTCTGTTTCAGAGTTGGAAAGGCCCATTCAACACTTTGTTAACGTCATGTTTAACCAGCTCAGCCCAGCACACACAATCCATGTGCTTAGATTGCCTTCTGAGGTGACCAAGGCACCTTTGTGACTGCGCAGGGGAGGGGTATTCCTGCGGCTGGCCTGGCATCCCCCACCTCTCCTCATTACCAAGCGGTCCCTGGCTTGTTCTGAGTATTTTGCTCCCCTCTGCATCCTGTGCACACGTCAAAAGTGGGCATGTGACCCTGCAGAGACCAAGATCATCCTAGACGGCACTTGCTGGGGGGCTTGAGCAATGCCCCGCTCCCTCTACCGAGAGAGAGAGAGAGAGAGAGAGAGGGAGAGAGAGAGAGAGAGAGGGAGAAGGGAAGTAGCCCTGTCTCTCCTGCTGTGCAGAGCAAAGAGGTCAGACAGCAACTAGACGAAGCCTCCACGGTGGTGAGCAGAGCAGAAGGGGAAAGAACCTGGATCCCTGAGGATGCTCTTGGGCGCTCCTCCAGCACCCCTGCAGCCCGCCCTGCCTCTACCCTGCCAGGGAGAGGAGCCAACTTATTCCGTTACCAGTTACTTATGACATTTGGGCCACCGGCTCCTACTTCACACTGAGTTGACCCTGTGCAATGGAGGACTGCGAGCTGGGGTTGCGATGGTCCTCATCTGCTTGTTTCATCTACTTTTAGCCAAAAATACTCCAAACCATGTTTGAAAGGTGAAATTGATCACAATCTATCACCATGGAAGTCGTGAAGGGAGAGCACCTTAAAAAAAAGAGGTGATTCTTTCATGATCGAGAATGGGCTGGATGTTGAAAATAAAATGCTGCTAAAAAAAATAATGAATAAAAATCCATCACAAGTGCTTCTGAAGATAACTTTCACCTAAGATCAGAGTTTTCTCTGACTCCACCACAGCTCCTTACTTCAAATGATCTTTTTTCCGGGACCTTTTCAAGTCAGCCAAGCCGACCAGGATCAGTAATAAAACTGTGAAAAGGTAAAAGCTGCCATCACACTTCCACTTGGTTGTGTGCGTGTGTACATGAGTGTGCAAGGGATTCACCAAGAGACAGAATAAGAAAAGGACAGTTCATGCTCCAAAATCATTTCCCATTTTTATCTGCTAAGCTTCCTGTTAAGTGCCACTCCCGGGTGTGGTCATGTGATGGGGACTCAAAGATTATCATCATTTGTTTTAATCCTGAGACCCAGGCCAAAGGAATCCCTTGGGAAGATTTTAGTGTTTAACATTTTAACTATATTCCTTCCTATAGAGTTCCCCATGTAATGTATATGGATGTGGGGTTTTTCTTTTCTTTTCTCTCTTTTTTAAGATTTGATTGATCATTTTTAGAGAGAGAAGGGAGAGAGGCAGAGAGGGAGAGAGACATCAATGTATGGCTGCCACTCACCAGCCCGCAGGCGCAGACCCTGCTGGAGACCAGGCACAACCTGGCGACGGGCCCCAGCTGGGAATGGAACCTGCGACCCCTGGGCTCACAGGCTGGCGCCCCATTCACTGTGCCACCAGCCAGGGAGGTTTTTGTTATTTTCTTAATGCAACTTGGATGACACTGTTGGTCTATCCTATCCGCTTCCCTGCCCCACCCCGCCCCCTTGCATTCCGCCTGCACTCAGCACTAGGCTTACTCTAATAGAAGGAGAGAGGCTGTATTCAATATAAATGCAAAATGCTCCAGTCACCCAGGATTATCTGTGCTTTGCACGAAGAACGCAGCAGCTTGCGGTGGGCGGGACTTGGCAGAGAGGACCCTTCGCCAATCCGCTTCAGCACCAACACGCTCCTCTAAACGCCTGTGAAATCCGCCTTTAGTCGCTAATTTCACACTCCAGGGACAGAGCTGTGAACAGCTCAGAGCATGTAATTCTCATTTTCATAACAGTTTCCTTAACCTTCAGACACCCTCTTATGGCATTTATTTGCCACCCTTTAAAAATGAAAACGTTCAGTCCCTTTAAGTATCGAGTTTGGTTTTGCCTAAGCATCTTTTTAATTTGGTGACTTGGCAAATAGCACATATTTTATTTTGTCTTTTATTTAGGTATTTTGCAAAGCTTTCTTCAACTGGACTGGATTGAAGTTTTCAGAAAATCAAAATGAATGGTTCACATTTTCTTCAGTCATTATTCCCTCTCCTGCCGTTTTCTAAATAATGTAGGTACTTTGGGTGCTTCTGTAATGAGCAGAGAATGCTTTTCAAATATGCTGCTAAAGCAGGCTTTTCATCTTCCTTCAGATCATAAAGCAAGTTTTCCTCTCTGGGTTTTGCAGACCCCAGACATGCTCTTCTCTTCTAGGATGAGTCATAAAACACAGGGGAGAGTCCTTTGGGATGGGTAGGGTATGAGTCCGAGTTGCCTGAACCAATGAAGCTGATGGATGGGCCAGCATCTCACCAAAGGGGAAACTTGGTAAGAATTTTGGTGGTCAGATTTATAAAACCCGGACAGGTTTATATTTGGGACGAGGGTGCAATTGCTCATATGGTTGGCTGACTTGGTTGTGCTTTTTATCAGTGATTCAGTCCAGGTGGGACAGCTATTCACATCAGAGAATATGATATGATAGTATGGTTCAGTAGATATATTTTAAAATCCACCAGTTTGTTTCTGGTTTAAATTGGCTGGTTAGAATTCTTTAATAAGCCATGGCTCACATTGTTGTACATTTAGAAGTGAGATGAGTTTGATATCAGGAAAGTAATACCACTCATTTTAAATTTTAATGCCTGGGGCTTCCTGGGTAAAGACAGGAGCTTTTAAGTTCTGTGCTAGTTTCCTGTGCCTATTCTTACAAATTAGCACAAACAAAGTGGCTTAAAACATTAGAAATTTATGCTGTCACAGGTCTGGAGGCCAGAAGCCCAGAGTCAACATGTCAGCAGGGCTGTGCTGGCTCCAGGGAAAATCCATTCCTTGCCTCTCTCAGCTTCTGGTAGCTGTCAGCATTCCTTGGCTTGTGGCCACATTACTCCAGTCTCTGCCTCTGGCCTCCTCCTCTTCTGTGTGTGTGTCTGATTTTTCCTCTGTCTCTCACTTACAAGGACACTTGTGGCAGCATTTAGGGCCCACTCAGAAGGGAGAGTCAAATATGTTGATTGGACAGGTGGGGATCATGAGCCTGAACCTAGAACTGAAAGCTAGTGGAGTCAGTTTTCCCACAGAGTAAAGAGCAAGTGCAAGAGAGATAAGTCACCAAAAAAGAAACTTGGGGTGGATGTCCAGGAGAAGAAGAAGACAATGCTGGGCAGGCAGAAGCAGCAGCTGTCCCACACATGTCTGGGAGTGGCCGATGCAGGGAAGAAGCTCACGTAGAATGTGGAGCACATTGAGGGGAACAGAGGAGGCAAGTGGACACAAGAAAGAACCTGCTGATGAGAAAACCAACAGCGCTGGGGACTTGTGGGTATTCTGTTGTCATTCTTTGGTTGAGAAAAGAATTATAATGATGTGTAATATGTAAATATGTAGGAATGAAGGAAAATGTGCAAAGAGATGTGTGTCAAGCACAAGGTATTATGCAAACAAAAGGCAGCCTGGAAATGACTGCCAGAGAGTAAAGCCAGTAAACCCCTTTCCCTCAGGCTTCCCAGGTTTCTATAGAGAGATTAAGTTTTATTTACCTGTTTTTAAATATTAAACTTGCAGCTGGGAGACTTCATTCCTCAGTCAAGGGAAAGAATGTCTGCTTTCGTATGATGAGAATCGTCGGCTCCATTTGATCTAATGCTCTGTCTAAATCTTCAATTTGCATCGGGGCTGGGCTGATAACTTGGATGTGTCTGCTCCTAGTTTCTGTTAGGCAAAGAATCGTGTCACAGGCAGTAACTGGTTAGAGAGGATGGTCTTCACTAAATGGTGAAAGACCATTAATGAAGACCATGAAGCGAGAAATTTGGGGTCACTGTGGAAAGGCTCTCTTACCCCCTGATATCAGATGAAAGGGAACCAAAAAGGAGAGAAAGGATTGAGAATGCAGAAACTCCACCTTGGCTGCAGAAATCAAGCATCACTATTCTATCCTCTTCCTGCGTCACTCGAAAATTGTCAAGTATTTCTATGTCCTTTTATCTCCCACTCTCCCTACTCCCTGGGCTTCTTATGCACTGGCCTCGTTTCTGATCCTCCGACCTCCTAGGCTTGTTTCTTCCCCTGGGCCTTTGCACTTGCTGTTCCCTCTGCCTAGCACAGTTCTCTCAGATTTTCCCATGGCAACCTGTTCTTCCTTCTTTGGAACTCAGTCTCTATGCTACCTCCTCCTCAGAGAGGCCCTCTGAGACCACCCAACATGAGACAGTAGCTTCACCGAGTCATTCTTCACCCCATCGCCCAATCTGTTTCCTTACTGCATTTTTACGAACTGAAATTGTTTGTAAACAACTACCATCCCCCAGTGAACGGAAATTACTGGAAACAGAGGAGCCATGTCTATCGTGTTCACTGCTGGTGTCAAGTTGTCACTCGATTAGCAACTTGTGTGAATGTACGACTTGGCTAACGGAAAGTGGGGTCATCCATTTTCCTTTGGGGACCCGTGGTTTTGCATTTGCAGTGTTTCAGTCTCGTGTCTAGTCAAATGATGAACTTCTGGAGGGCTCAGCCTCTTCTCTGACACCAGCATTTTCAACCTCATTGACATTTGGATCCTGCTCTTGGGGTGGGGGTGGCGGGGCTGTCCTGTGCAGGGTAGGATACTTACCAGCTTCCCTGGTCGCCATCCACTAGATGTCTGCAGCACCCCCACCCCTACTGTTAACACCCACAAATGTGTGCAGGCATTGCCTTCTCTCTCGGGAGGCAAACGCACCCCCAGACAGAACCCCTATATGACATCAGGGCCATTTTAAAGCCATTGCCCAGTGCCAGATGAGGAAGTGGGCTTTCGTTTTATCTCCCTTGAGGATTTTAAGCCACTGGACAAACCCACTGTCTCCAGGTTTCCACTCTGGTCCTCACTACGATTTGTTCACCTCCCTGGTGATGCTTAGAGGTTATTTAGAAAAGTACATGACACCCCGTTCTACTTGGTCCCTGCTCAGATCCCTTTGGTGTCTCCACATCGCACCTGGAGGGAAATTCTCCATTCTGTTTCCCATCTGCCCCTGGATCACGCCCCTCCGGCCCCACCAGCCCAACACCTTTTGTGCAGAAGCAGATGACCAACTCATCGTGGCTGACCTGGGACCTCCTGATTTTAGCACTGAAGGTCCCATGTCACCGGAACCCACTCCGTTCCAGGCAAACTGGGACAGTTGGTCATCAGAAGACCTGCTGATGAATTGATTGCAGGGGTCCCTGACCTCCCTCCTCCCTGTCCATGGACCCTGCTCACCCACATTACCCACTGAGCTCCATTTCCTGTCCCTGTCCCTTCCCCTCCTCCACCCCCACCTCCACTCCGGTGCATGGAAAAATTGTCTTCCATGAAACTGGTCCCTGGGGCTAAAGACTGGGGGCTGCTGGATGAGAAGGGGTGGGTGGGTGAGGGCTGGCTGCGCTGAGGACACCGAGGGCAGCCAGCCCGTTGCAGCCCAAGGCGGAAGTGGACCCAGAGTGTTGGTCTCCCCGCCCCCAGGGCAGTTTGCCCAGAAATCCCTGAGACAGTGTCTGCAGGGACGGGCGACTTTCCTGTGGCCATCAGGCCTTGATGAGAAAGGCATGTGACCGAAGCAGATTTACCCCAAAGAAGCCTGCCCCACTCCTGGGGTAATGAGAGCCCCCCCGAGGGCATCCCATCCTCCAGGGCTGGGATCTTGGATCTCAGGCACTCGGGGCACCTGCTGTCCCCTCTGGCAGGCATGTTAGGACAGGCGGTTCTCTAAAACGTGCCCACCTGGGCCAGCTTTTCTGCGTGTCAGCCGTGCTTGCTCTGAGATGTGTAAAGAAGGAAAATGGGGGTGGGGAGTGGGGACAGGCAACCAGCTCTCCTTTGACCTTCCCTACTTCGCAGTTAACTTTGGAACTTCGGCCTCACCCGAGTGTCTCAGGAGTCCCTGCGGCTGGGGTTTTGTGCAGGGCAGTGTTCAATGTGCGGAATTTGGGGGATATTCCAGGGCATTGGGTGTCTCTGGCTCAGGCCCAATAGAGGTCAGTGAGGCAGCCCTTTCTCTAGCCACTGTGGCAGCCCAAACACCCTCACTCGTTTCCACTCCCTTGGGTTGGTTAGCATGCAAATCTGACGCTCCAAATGCCTTTATTAAAACTCAATGTGGGAGTGGAGGCTCTTCCCGGGGGTCACAGCATGTGGTTCTCATGTCTGCAAAAAGAAACTGATGCTATTTGCTGACCATTCAGTGCCCCCAGGTTAGACAGTTGTAACAAACAGGGAGGGAAGGAGAAAGTCACGGGATCCAGCCAGCAGGCACTGTTGGAGAACTAACCGCACCAGGCTCAGTGCGCCCCCACTTCCCCCATCAAGTGAGCAGTTAGGTGGGGCGACTCAGTTGGAAGGAACCTCAGAACTTGGAGGTTCCTTCCAGGGCCCAGCGTGGAATTCGCCTGCCAGGCCTTGCTGTGCCAGGCCCGGTTCCCAGCCCCGGGGGTGCAGCTGTGACCACGATCCCAGTCCTGCCCCCACTGACCATGCCTTGTGCCAGGAGACAGACAAGCAAGAAATCAAAGCAACACTTGAAACAATTCAGAGGCTGAAACGTGCAGGGAAGAAGTTGAACCAGGCTGATGTGATGGAGTGACAGACGTGAGTGGGACTGGGTGGGGACCCAGGGAGCTCAGAGGGGGCATTAGACCTGGGTCCTGAAGAAGGAGAAGGAACAGAGGGTGGGAGGGGTCAGGAAGGGGGCACTCAGGAGAGGCAGCAGGAGGGTGGAACCTGTGTCACAGCCAACTCTGACAGGCCCCACTGTGGAACCCACAGAGAAACGACCTCATACCCGCCCCAGATAACAAACAAACAAACAAACAACCTACAGTTCAGCTGGGGCTCATTTAGGCTACAGCAGAAGAGGGGTTGAAAGTGTGGACCCAGCACCAGGCTGTCTGGGTTTAAATCTCAGCCCTATCACTTACTAATTAACTTAATTACCGCTCTGTGCCTATTTCCCTATTTAGAAATGGGGGGGGGGGGTAATCGCAGAACTGTGGCCAATGAATTGGTCCTCACCGGGCAGCACCAGGGGCTGGACACTAAGTCATCAGGTGTCCTCGGAGGTCAGGATGGGTACTTTTAAACCAATCCACATGCAAATTGGTCCTCTGGGGCATCTTCAATGATGAAATTACTCCTGCACAGAATGAGTGGGGAAATTAACGCTCAGACCTGCCAACATCTCTCTTCTGACTTGACAGCAAAGGATCTTCCAGGAAGCCAGGGCATGTCCTCAGACTGGGGGTAGCAAGGACCAGGCTTGTGTTCGCTGGGGATTTTGGAAGAGGTCCATGAACACTTGACCCTAAGAGCAGGAAGGAGCTTAGGGACTATGTAGTGGTTACAAGGCAGGGCTCTGAGGCCAGGCCCAGGTTCAAATCCCACCCCCACCACTTACCAGTTGTGAGACCTTGAACAAGTTTCTTAACTTTTGGATGCCTTCATTTTTTCTCATCTGTAGAATAGTGATGATGACTTTAGAGTAGTTACAAAAGTAAAATTACTAAATCCATCCATATATTCATGTAGCATATCATCACATAAATGTGAGTTGTCACTATTCATCTTATTGTCATCACCCAGGGTGAGGGGACAGCCTGAAATTCTCAGGGCTAGTGAGACAGAACCTCAGGAGTGGTGGAGGGGGACCCACGCTAATCACACTCATCGGAGGGGCCAGCGAGAAGCTGTTGAGCCACCACAGCCCAACCCAACGTCCACGACCAAGGAGGCATGTGTCTGTGGTCTGGTTACGCAGCACTGTGCTGGCGCTCACCCCGGCCTTTCCATCCCATGGACTTCAGCCACCAAGCAAGCTTCTCCCCTTGTCAACCTCTTCCTTCATTGTGGACAGATGCACTCTAGTCCTGCTGGGTTCTTCCTTCCAGACTTCCCCAAGCAATGTCCTCCGCAAACCTCTGACGGTGTTCTTGCCTTGTGTCCCTTAGGAGGTAACCACCATCCCAGGACTAGCACAGCCTTGCCGCCCGGAGACCCAGCAGTGTCCGGAGGCTGCCAGCCGAGCGCAGCCTCTGGTCCTGTCCATGAGCTCCGGGAGATAGAGAGACAACCCCAAGCGGGGCACAAGGATTCTGCAAGAGCAGCGAAATAGCGTGTGATTAAGCGGAGGTGTCTGAATCCATATGCAGAGGGTGTGATTAAAAGGCAAGCATGCTTGGCACCAGAACAGCACTCTTAATTGAGCCTGTACCTACCTTTTTACGTGTGACAAGGAAATAAATGACAGCGTGATAAACCTTCAAGAAAAATTAATTATTGGGGCTGCTTGTCCCTCCTTGTGTTCTCTGTTTAACCTGTACTCTCCCTTCCCCACCCACCCCTAGAGGGGTCCCTGAGGTGTGCATTGTACATGTGGGGCTTTAGAGTTCACATCAGCCCAGCTGCTGGGACCCCTCAACCCAGCCCCTCTCCAGCTCTGAGTGCCCATCTGCACAGATCAGCCCCATGAAGAGAAACTAATGTGTCATCCAAAGAACTGGGGGGAATTGTTTTCTGTAGACAGAACAGGGGCTGGAAATGGGCAGGTGGGGTCTGTGCAGAGTTGGGGTTCGGGGGGGCGTGCCTTGTGTGTTTGGACCGCTGGCTCCCCCTAGGAAAAGCCCTGCATCCCCATAGGATGTCAGGAGGGAAAGGGCCAGACATTGGGGTTCAGCAGAGGCAGCAGAGAGGAGTGAGGTGCCCTGGCCTTGGTGGCTGAGCTGAAGTGACAGTGTGCAGGGGTCAGATGTCACCTGGAGCTTCCATAGGCATCAGGATTCAGGGCAAAGGCTCCAAGAGGGGAGTTGATGGGAATAAGGTAAGAAACAGATGCAAATCCACCTGCTCCTCCCCCCCAGTCCCTGCTCTGTCCACGGCCCCTTTGCTGCTTTCGGCAGGACTGGTCATCGGTCCTGGGTGCTGGCTAGGGCTGTCATTGCTGCACAGATGCCGAGAACCAGGACAGGGAAGTGAGCAGAAAACATGAATGGGTCACCCTGGGGGCTGTGAGCATCTGTCTTTGCAGTGACCAAAGCGGGAGAAAGTGACAGAGGCCAGCAGGTTCATGGGCAGCGGTCCTCCTCCCAGAAGGTCCCCATGACAGCAGGACTGGGGGCAGCAGGATCCAACAGGGATGGCTCCGTGCAGCCCCTCCACAGCTGTCCCGGGCTCCCACATCCCGGTCCCCAGCTGCCCTGAAGCCCCGAGCCTCAGGCCCAGGCACGAGGACTCCTGGCTCGCCTTCTTCCCAGTTGTCATGACTTGAGTGAGCACCACTGACGTCATCCATGCTCCCAGCCCGTGGCACTCAAACCTGTGTCCTGACATGCAGCACCCTTCAGTTGTGTCCCCTCACCCGGCCCAGCCTCGTGCCGGTGCACGGCCTCGGAAGATACCCCCTCAAGACTGGGAGGGTTCAGGACACTGTCAGTGGCCCCTCCAGATGACACCGAGGAAATGCTGATTGACTGGTTCCCGTTTCCCTGACATCTGCAAATGCCCGAGAGGGGACTTGGTGCCGTGGCCTCCCGGCCATCACCACTGTCACAAGGCAGGAGAAGCAGAGGGAAAGGCGCCCAGTTGATCAGGATGCGGCCAGTTTCCAAAAACTCCCACACACCACAGGTGAGCAGCCTGCCCTCAGGTGCACCCCGGTGGCAGAAAACCGGCAGATAATTGACACCGTGAACCTGCGGAGTCCTGCCCGGATTTTGGTCTAAAGAAGCAATTTGCAGGAAATCATTTGCTGGGTTGAGCGGCTGCAGCAGTCCCAGCTGGTTGGCGTTTCCT
>PVIW01011460.1:16739-37475 GCA_004026585.1 Noctilio leporinus | reverse complement strand
TTGATTTCATCTTTGATCTCATTGTTGACCCCTTCATTGCTTAAAAGCATGTTATTCAGTCTCCATGAGTTAGAGAATTTTTGGGTTTTTCCCTTGAATTTGGTTTCTAGTTTCAAGCCATTGTGATCTGAGAAGATACTTTGTATGATTTCAATTTTCCTGTATTTGTGGAGGCTTGTTTTGTGACATACCATGTGGTATCTTGGAGAATGACCCATGTGCATTTGAAAAGAATGTGTATTTTGCTTCTTTGGGGTAAAAGGCTCCATATACATCAGTTAGGTCCATTTCCTCTAGAGTGTTGTTCAATGCCACATCATCTCTGGGGACTTTTTGTTTGGAAGATCTGTCTATTGTTGATCGTGGGGTATTAAAATCCCCTACTCTTAGTGTGTTGCTGTCTATGTCTTAAAATCTTCCAAGATTTTCCTTATATACTTCGGAGCTCCTATGTTGGGTGCGTATATGTTTATCAGAGTTATTTCTTCTTGATGGATTGTTCCCTTAAGTATTATGAAATGTCCATCTTTGTCCCTTTTTATGTCCTTCATTGTAAAATCTCTTTTGTCTGAAATCATATTGCTACTACAGCTTTTTGTGTGTGTGTGTCCATTTGCTTGATATATAGTTTTCCATCCCTTCACTCTCAATCTGTGTCGATCTTTTGTCCTGAGGTGGGTCTCTTGAAGACAGCATATATGTGGGTCATGTTGTCTTATCCACTTGGCTACCCTATGTCTTTTGATTGGTGCATTTAATCCATTTACATTTAAGGTGATTATTGATTGATACTTATTCATTGCCATTTTCTTTCTTTGTGTCTGTATTCCTCTTTGGCTTTCTCTGTTTCTTCATTTTATTTGTTTACTTCTTTTTATAGCAGACCCTTTAGCATTTCTTGCAATGCTGGTTTGGTAGAGATGTATTCTTTCAGTCTTTTTTTTGTCTGGGAAGCTCCTTATTTCTCCTTCTATCTTGAATGAGAGTCTTGCTGGGTAGAATATTCTTGGTTGCAGACCTTTGTTTATCATGACTTGAAATACTTTTTGCCATTCCCTTCTGGCTTGAATTGTTTCTGTTGAATAATCATTGGATAGCCTTATTGGAGCCCCTTTGTATGTTATTTGTTGTTTCTCTCTTGATGCTTTTAGGATTCTCTCTTTGTCTTTGAAATTCCCCATTTTAATAATAATGTGCCTTGGTGTTGGTCTGTTTGGGTTGATCCTCATTGGGACCCTCTGTGCTTCCTGAACTTGGTTAATGTTTTCACTCATCATGTTATGGAAATTTTCTATTATGACTTTTTTGAACAGGTTTTCCATTTGTTGTTTCTCTTCTCCTTATGGTATCCCTATGATATGGATGTTGTTATGTTTCATGTTGTCCTGCAGCTCTCTTAACCCCTCTTCAGTCTTGTTCAGCCTTTTTTTATTCTCTTGTACTGTCTTGGAGCATTTGTCTACATTATCCTCCAACTGGCTGATGTGGTCCTCTGCTTCCTCTAGCCTACTGTTGATTCCTTCTACTGTATTCTTCAATTCAGAAATTGTATTCTTCATTTCCTCCTGGCACTTAATGATAGTTTATATGTCCTTTTTCATGCAGTTATAGTTGTCAGTAAGTTCCTTGTAACTTCCCTGAAGTTCTTTGTAGTCCTCCTGGAGTTATTTATAGTTTTCTTTGATGTGGCTGAGCTCACTGAACTTCTCTATAATCATTCTTTTGAATTCCTTATCTGATATTTCAGGTGCCTGTGTTTCATTTTGTGGTCTTTCTGGGGATTCTTCCTTTCCTTTTGGTGATGGACTGATCCTTTATTTTCCCTACTTTGGGTGTCTGCTCTTGCTTGTTTTTTATTTTTGATTTTTTTCCTTGGGTTAACCTGCTTTGCTTCCTTGCCTTACTTGAGCACCCTTCTGTGATAGGAGATTTGTGGAGTTCAATGTTGCAGTCTCCCAGATTTTCTCCACTTGCTGTTCTTGGTTTGTCCTTTGTTTGGGCTGTCTGGTTTTATTCTGGACCTGTAGGCTTTTAGCAGAAAAAGAAAAATAAAAAAAAAGGAAAAAAGAAATAAAAACGATAATGATAATAAGAAGAAAGGGTTTAGATGTCTGTTCACCCTTAATAAACCCTGATTGGTCCAGATGGAACCTGGACCTGAGGGCTTTTAGCAGAAAAAAAAGAAAGAGAGAGAGAAAGTCACAAGACAAAGAGAAATCAATATTAATAAAGAAAGGGTTTAGGTGTCTGTTCACCCTTTATGATCTCTGTTTGCTCCAGGTGGAGCCAGGACCAGTGGGCTTTATCAGGAAGGAAAGAAAGAAGAAAAAAAAAAAAAAAAGGGAGGAAGTCACAAGACAAAGAGAAATCAATATTAATAAAGGAAGGATTTAGGTGTCTATTCACCCTTTTTGATCTCTGTTTGGTCCAGGTAGAGCCAGGACCAGTGGGCTTTATCAGGGAGAAAAGAAAGAAAAAAAAAAGGGGGGTGGGGTAGAAAGTCACAAGAGAAACATAAATCAATATTAATGAAGAAAGGGTTTAGGTGTCTGTTCACCCTTTATGATCTCTGATTGGTCCAGTTGGAGCCAGAACCTATGGGCTTTAAAAGGAAGAAAAGAAAAAAAAAAAAAAAAAAAAAAAAAAAAAAAAAAAAAAAAAAAAAAAGGAGGGAAAAAGAAAGAAAAAGGAAGGAAGAAAAGAATAACCAAAGCGCTTAGGTGGCTGGGGAAGGGAGGAATACTTAGATTGAGGACTGGGAATGTGTTGTAGCCACAGAGTGAGTGGACTTTAATTCAAGAGTAGGGCAGGAGGGTCTTGGGTATTTAGGTGGATTGAGATGGGGGGGATTAAGAATATGTGAGAAGTAACTTTTGCAAAGGATATGTTGAGGATTAATAGTTCATATAGCTCTCGATATAACTCAGGTGCTTGAGATTAGCAGCAACCCATTTCCTGAGGCTGCCTCTTTTTCTTGGTCAGGTCATTGCAGTCTATAGTCTAGCCGGTCTTGGCGTGGCAGGGCCTCTGATTGTCCCAGTCAGGGCTGATTCTGAGTGTCAGCCCCCAGGTAGTCTGGGCCTTCAGTAGCCTAGCTGGGTTTTAGGGCTGCCAGTATTCTGGAGCCCGCAGAGTGTCCCCCTCCCACTCCTAGCGGAGGTTCCTGCCCGTGATGAGCACCCGGCACCCCTGCAGGGCAGCCTGCAACCTCCCCTGTCCCTGCAACAACTGGCCCCACCCCCGCAGTACCCAGAGGAGGCAGCCCCGGTCTGCCAACACTGCCCAGCTCCCCCGGGGCAAGTGCCAATCTTCCAAGCCTACCAGCTTTCTGAGGAGTCCTTTATGCGGCCTCTGTGATCTGAGGCCTTTGTCTCGGGCAATGGGTGGGTCAGTTGTTCCAGCTACAAGTTCCCGGATCGCAGTTTGGAGTTTTCGCGGGAGTCTGGGGGCCTGTGTGGGTGCACAGGGTCGGGCCTCCCCCTTCGCAAGGGCTTTAAACTGCTGTTTCCCCGGTGGCCCAGTAGCACCGTTTTTGGCCCTCTCGCCACCCCGGCCGGTGCACTTCCCCGCTCCCCTGCTCAGGCTCCCCACAGGACTCTTCTCCTCCGCCTCTAGCCCTGTGAGGAGCTTCCTCTCCCTGTTGTTGGAGTGAGTCTCTCACACAGTCCCTCCCCTGCAGGAGTTCAATTCCTCGTTCCCTATGTGTGTTTGCCCTCGCTGCCCACACTTCACTGTTCAGATTTCTAGTCACCAGGGATCCCGGAACTGGCCTTGGTCAAACATGCCCCTCTGGACATAGCTGCCACTGCCCAGAGCCGACCTCAGCCCTCCAGCCCATCGGTCAGGAACCGCCTCACCTAATCCCCTGCTGGTCTCTGCTGCCTCTGGGCTGTGCTCCCCTGTGTCTAGATACTGCCCGCTCCAATTCTTAGGGACCTGAAGACGTGTTGCGCTCCCTATCCTGTCCTCCAGCTGCTCTGGTACTCGAGAACACCATCAGCACTGCTCTCTACTCTGTTGTCATCTTTCCTCCTCTGTGTTCCTTTCTGTCTCTCTCTGTTTCTTCATTTTTTTAAAGCAGACCCTTTAGCATTTCTTTCAATGCTGGTTTGGTAGAGATGTATTCTTTTAGTCTTCTCTTGTGTGGGACAGTCCTTATTTCTCCTTCCATTTTGAATGAGAGCTTTGCTGTGTAGAATATTCTTGGTTGCAGGTCTTTGTTTTTTTATTACTGGAAATATTTTTTCTATTACCTTCTGGCTTGTACGTTTCTATTGAGAAATCATTTGATAACCTTATCAGAGCTCCCTTATATGTTATTTGCCATTTCTCTCTTGGTGCTTTTATGATTCTCTCTTTGTCTTTGAAATTTGCCATTTTAACTATGATGTGTCTTAGAGTAGGCCTGTTTGGGTTCATCTTCATTGGGACCCTCTGTGCTTCCTGCACTTGAGTGACCCTTTGGCTCATCATTTTAGGGAAGTTTTCTATCATTACTTTTTCAAACAGGTTTCCTACCCCTTGCTTCTCTCCTCCTTCGGTTACTCCTATGATATGGATGTTATTGCATTTCATGTTGTCCTGTATCTCTCTTAAAACATCTTCATTCTTTTTCACTCTTTTTACATTTTGTTGCAATGTCCAGTTATTTTTTTCCCTGTTGTCCTCCAATTTGATGATTTGGTCCTCTGTTTCATCTAACCTGCTTTGAACTCCTTCTATTGTGTTCTTCAGTTCTGAGATTATGTTCTTCATTTCCTTCTGGTTCTTACTGATGGTTTCTATGTCCTTTTTAATGCTAATGTAATTTTCTGTAAGTTCCTTGTAGTTGCCCTGAAGTACTTTGTAGTTTTCTTTGAGTTCTGTGAGCTTGTGGAACTTTCTGATAATGATTGCTTTGAATTCCATATCTGATAGCTTTGAGTTTCTATTTTATTTCTCAGTTTGTCTGGTGATTCCTCCTTTCCTTTTGGTGATGGACTGCCTCTTTTTCTCCCCATTTTGGGTGTCTGATTTTCCTTGTTTTTGTGGTTTGGTTTAATCTGATTTGAATCCCTGCCTTTGTGGAGCACCGTTCTTGTCTTAGGAGATTTGTGGGGTTCAGTGTTGTAGTCTCCTAGATTTTCTCAACTTGTTGCTCTTGGGGTGCCCTTTACGTCATTATCTTGGGCTATCTGGTTGTATTTTGGATTTGTTTTGTGTTTTGTTCCTTTCATTCCAGTTGGCTGATTAAGAGACCCTCCTTCTATCATGTCTCATATACTGTTATTGAGCTGCTCCTAAAACAAAACCACCATTCCAGGCAAAATAACCACACCTTCAGAGATATCTTTCTCCTTTAATCCCCCTTTCAACTGCCTATGAACCTAGCTATATACCCATACCCTCCAAGGTAAACCCCACCCTTAATCACACCCTCAGCTGTAAATGAGCCAGTCTTAATAAGGATGTAGATATGATAAAACTGTTTTAAGATGGGGAAAATGATTAAGTTGACTAAAGTGTAGGTGATTTTGAAGTGTGCAAAGGGATAGCAGAGATAGTGGGAATGGGAGAGAAAGCCAACTTTACCTCATATAGAAATGTGGAAGGGGAAAATCAGAATGCTCAAGTGTGAGTGAACAATATTAAGCCTATATATATAGTTGCTGTGTCTACCTCCCTGTCCACTCTCAATGAGCACTGATTGGTCAAGGTTGAGCAAGGACCAGTGTGGTTTGCAGCAGAGGAAAGAATATGTAGCCCCTCATAGTGCACCCACAAAAAAAAAGTTTTAAGAGGCTGTGGAGGGGAGGAATTCTTAGATTGAGGACTGGGAATGAGTTGTAGCAGGGCAGTAAGTAGGCTTTAGAACCAGAGAAGGAATATGATCTTGGTTAGTTAAATGAATTGAGAGAAGGGAGGAGTAAAAATATGGGAATTGGGATACTCTATGGTATAAACACTATGTACTTAAAATGCACTAATTGCGAGGGCTAGAAGTGACTTTTGAAAAAGATATGTTAGGGATTAATAGTTCATGTAGCTCTTGGTGTAACTCAGTTGCTTGAGATTAACAGCGATTCATTTCCTGATTCTGCCTCTTTTCCTTGATCAAGTCTCTGCAGTCTACATTCAGGCTGCGGGACCTTGGAGTGTCAGGGCCTATGGCTGTTACAGTCAGGGCTGGTTCTGAGTGCCACACCCCTGATAGGCTGAGCCTCCAATAGCTTTGCTGGATTTCAGCACTGCTGACATTTTGGGGCCCTCCCTTCTCTCACTAGTTCTGTGTGAAGAACTGCAGAGTGCCATTTGTGGTGTCAATGGCTCCCCCTCTCCCTCTGGCTCCTGGAGGAGGTTTCAGCCTGCAATGGGTGACTGGTTTTATGGGGGAGCCCGTGGGCACTATTCGTGTGCAGGTGATGGCTAGCCCTCCCCTTCCAGATCTTTGAGATTTTTGTGGCCTGCACCTACAACGGGAGCCTGGTTCTACACAGGAGCCTGCAGTGCTTTTTGTGTGCTGGCAATAACTAGCCCTCCCCCTCCAGTTCTTTGAGTAGGCTTTTGCTGTTTGAAATGGATGTGCTGGTTGCACCAGCAACATGTTCCCAGCATTCAGTTTCGAGCTGCAGTTTCCATGGGAGCCTGTGTGACAGTCTGGGCATGCAGAGTTGAGGCCCCCTTCTTTCTAGGGCTCTGAACTGCCCTCTCCCGGGGTGGCTTGGCAGTGCATTTTTTAGCCCTCACACTGCCCCTGCTGGTGCACCCCCACTCCCAGCAGGTCTCTCCTCCTCCGCCTCTGGCCCTAGGAGGCACTTCCTCTCTCTCAGCCTCCAGAGTGGGGCTCTCACACAGTGCTTCACCTGTAGGAGTTCAATTTCTTAATCCCCCTGAGTTTGTGCTCACTGTTCACACTTCACTGCTCAGTATTCTATTCACTGGCAAGCCTGAAGCTGCCTTCAGTCAGAGCCGCACCTCTGGACAGAGCCACCTCTGTCCAGAGGCTACCTCAGCCCGCCGGCCCAGCAGGCTTAGACCTGTCTCACCCGCTGTTCTGTAGATCTCTGAAGCCTCTGGGCTGTGCACCCCTGAATCCAGATGTTTACTATTCCAATTCTCAGGGACTTGCAGATATTTCATGCTTCCTACCCTATCCTCCAGCTGTTCTGGCACTTCAGAATGCCATCAGCACTGCCCTCTACTCTGTGGCAATCTCTTATTCAAGTCCCATACTGTTTTCCATAGTGTCTGTACCACTCTGCATTCCCACCAACAGTGCACTAGGGTTCCCTTTTCTCCACATCCTCTGCAGCACTTGTCATTTGTTGGTATGTTGATGAGTGCCAGTCTGACAGGTGTGAGGTGATATCTCATTGTGGTTTTAATTTGCATCTCTCGGATGGCTAGTGATGTTGAACATTCTTTCATATGGCGTTGGGCCCTTTGTATGTCCTCCTCAGAGAAGTGTCTGTTCCTGTCCTTTGCCTACATTTTAATTGGGCTGTCTGTCTTCCTGGTGTTGAGCCACACATGTTCTTTTTTTTTCAGATTTTATTATTTTTAGAGAGAGGGGAAGGGATAGAGGCAGGGAAGGAGAAAGCCATCAATGTATGGTTGCCTTTCACCTGCCTCCAGCTATGGACCTGGCTGGAGACCTGTCTTGCAACCTGATTATGTGTACCCTGGCTGGGAATCCAACCAGTGACCTTTGGGTTCACAGGCCAGTGCCTTATCCACTGTGCCACCAGCCAGAGCCTCACATATGTTTTTTATATATATTGGATATGAAACCACTGTCAGAGGTATCATTGGCAAAAATGTTTTCCCACACAGTTGGTTCCCTTTGAATTTTTATGTTGTGTTCTTTAGCTGAACAGAAACTTTTCAGTTTGATATAGTCCCATTTGTTGATTTGTTCCTTTACTTCCTTTGCCCTTGAAGAAGTATCAGTGAAAATATTTCTGCACAGGATATCTGAAATTTTACTTCCTATGTTTTCCTCTGGGACTTTTATGGTGTCATGGCTTATGTTTAAGTCCTTTATACATCTTGAGTTTATTCTGGTGTATGGTGTGTCTAGTTTTATCATTTCTTTTGCATGTTCTTTTCCAGTTTTCCCAACACCACTTGTTGACGAGGCTATTTTTACTCCATTTTATGTTCCTTCACTCTTTGTTGAATGTTAATTGACCATAGAGTCCTGGGTTTATTTCTGGGCTTTCTATTCTGTTCCATTGATCTATATCTCTATTCTTATGCCATTACCAGATTGTTTTGGTTGCAGCGGCCTTGTAGTATAGTTTCATATCCAATATTGCAATCACCCCTCCCTTGTTCTTCTTTCTCAAGATTGCTGTGGCTATTCATGGTCATTTTTAGCTCCATAAAAATTTTTAATGTATTTTTTCTTTATCTGTGAAATATGTCATTGGTATTTTATTTGGAATTGCATTGAATCTATAGATTGCCTTGGGTAGTGTAGACATTTTAATGATGTTAATTCCTCCCATCATGAATATGGTATATGCTTTCATTTACTCCTTAACTTCTTTTTAACTTCTTTCTTTTTGTATCTTCCTTACTTTCTTCAGTGTTCTGTAGTTTTCTGAGTAGAGGTTTTTTACCTCCTTGGTTAAGTTTATTCCTAAGTCCTTTATTTTTCTTGTTGCTATGGTAAACAGGATTTGTTTTCTAGCTTCAATCTCTGATGTTTCATTACTGATATACAAAAGTGGCTTTGACTTCTGAATATTGACTTTATATCCAGCTATTTTGCTAAATTTGCTTATTAGGTCGAGTAGGTTTTTGATGGAGTCTACGGGGTTTTGTATGTACACCATCATATATCTGCAAATAATGACAGTTTTAATTCCTGCTTTCCAATTTGGATACCTTTGATTCCTTTTCCTTCTCTAATGGCTATGGCTAGAACTTCCAAAATGATGTTGAACAAAAGTGGAGAGTGAACCTCCTTTTCTTGTTCCTCATATTAGGGGGAAAGCTTTTAGTTTTTGCTCGTTAAGTACGATGTTGGCTGCAGAGTTCTCATATATGGTCTTTATGATATTGAGGTACGGTCCCTCTATTCCCATTTTGCTGTGGATTTTTATCATAAATGGTTGCTGTAATTTATCAAATACTTTTTCAGCATCTATTGTTATGATCAGATGTTTTTTGTCTTTCATTTTGTTATGTGGTGTATTACATTTATTGATTTGTCAATGTTATACCATCCTTGCAACTCTGGGATGAATCTCACTTGATCATAGTATATGATCTTTTTAATGTATTGCTCAATCCAGTTGACCAGTATTTTGTTGAGAATCTTAGCATTTATGTTCATCAGCAATATTGGCCTATAATTTTCTTTCTTAGTTGTGTCTTGACCTGTTTTGAGGATTAGAATTATATTGGCCTCATAGAAAGAGTTTGGGATTCCTCCCTCTTCTTGAATTTTTTGGAATAGGTTGAGAAGGATAGGAGTTAGTTCTTCTCTAAATGTTTGGTAAAATTCACCTGTGTAGCCATCAGTCCAGAGGTCTTTAGCTTTGGGAGTTTTTTGATTACTGCTTCAATCTCACTGGTTGTTATTGGTCTACTCAGGCTTTTTGCTTCTTCTTGATTCAGTTTTTGTAGAGTATAAATTTCCAGAAATGTGTCCATTTCACCCATGTTGTCATATTTCTTGTCATATAGTTGTTTGTAGTAATTTCTTACAATCCTTTCCATTTCTGATGTATTGGATATGACTTCTTTATTGTTTCTGATTTTGTTATTTTGGGTTCTCTCTCTTTCTCTTGATGAGTTTGATTAAAGGCTTGTCAATTTTGTTTATCTTTTCAAAGAACCAGCTACTGGATTTATCTATTCTTTGAATATGGTTTTAGTCTCTAAGTCATTTAATTCTGCTCTGATCTTTATTAGTATTTCCTTCCTTCTACTGGGTCTGGGTTTTGTTTGCTGTTGCTCCTCTAGTTCTTATAGCTATGTTTAGGTTGTTTGTATAAGCTTCTTCTAAACATTCTAGGTACTCCTGTATTGCTATGAATTTTCCTTTGAGGACTGCCTTTGCTGTGTCCCATAGGTTTTGGGCTGTTGTGTATTCATTTTCATTTTTTTCCAGAAACTTTTTGATTTCATCTTTTATATCATTGCTTATCCATTCCTAACTTAGTAGCATGTTATTCAGTTTCCATGAATTAGAGTGTTTTTGTTTTTTTCCCTTGAGGTTGGTTTCTAGTTTCAATCCATTGTGATCTGAGAAGATGCTTGGTAAGATTTCAATTTTCTTGTATTTGTGGAGGCTTGTTTTATGTCCTACCATGTAATCTATCTTCGAGAATGTTCCACATGCATTAGAAAAGAATGTGTATTTTGCTTCTTTCGAGTGAAAGGTCCTGTATATATCAGTTAGGTCCATTCCCTCTTGAGTGTTTTTCAATGCCACAATATCCTTGGTGCTACTTTGTTAGGAAGATCTGTCCATTGTTGACAATGGGGTATTAAAATGCCCTACTATTAGTGTGTTGCTGTCCATATCCTTCTTGAAGTCCTCCAAGATTTTTAAAATATATCTGGGTGCTCCTATTTTGGGTGCATGTATGTTTACTAGGATTATATATTCTTGACATATTGTTCCTTTAAGTATTATAAAATGTCCTTGTTTGTCTCTTCTTATGGACTTCATTGTAAAATCTATTTTGTCTGATATAAGTATTGCTACCCAGCCTTTTTTTCATGTCCATTTCCTTGATATATATTTTTCCATTTCTTCACTTTCAATCTGTGTCAATCTTTTGTACTGAGGTGGGTCTCTTGTAGACAGCATATATGTGGGTCATATTTTCTTATCCATTCAGCGACTCTATGTCTTTTGATTGGTGCATTTAATTCTTTACATTTAAGGTTATTTTTTTCAATCATATAGCTTTTATTCATTAAGTATAGTGTTTATTGCCAGTTTTCCTAGATGTTCTAGGAAAACAGGATGAGGAAATTCCATCTTTTTAAATTTTTATTTTATTTTTGTTGTATTACATCCATCCCTTTTTTACTCCCCTGTGTCCCCTTCCCCACCCACCCACTCCCCACCTAAGTCAACCCCACTTGTTGTCCATGTCCATGGTTCTTCCATACTAGTTCCTTGACTAAACTCCTCCCCTTCTTTGCCTCCTCCTTCCCCCCTCCTTTTGCCCACTGAAGGTCTATTCATTGTATTCATGTATCTGATTCTATTTTGTTTGTTTGTTTTGTTCATTATTGTCCTGTAATGGGTGAGATCGTATGGTATATGTCTTTCACTGACTGGCTTATTTCACTAAGCATTATACTTTCCAATTCCATCCATGTTGTTGCAAAGGGTAGGAGCTCCTTTGCATTGTGTAAATGTATCAACATTTTTTGTTCTGATCATCCTAAGGTTATTATTAATAGATAATTACTCATTGCCACTTTTCCCCTTTGTACCTATGTTTCTCTCTGTCTCTCTCTGTTTCTTCCTCTTTGTGAAGCAGACCCTTTAGCATCCCCTGCAATGCTGGGTTGGTGGGGATGTATTCTTTTAGCCTTCTTTTTTCTGAAAAATTATTTCACCTTCCATTTTGAATTCAAGCCTTGCTGGGTAGAGTACTCTTGGTTGTAGGCCTTTGTTTTCCATTAGTTGGATTTGGTTTTTTTTTTTTTTTTTTTTTTTTTTTTTTTTTTTTTTTTTTTTTTTTTTTTTTTTTTTTTTTTTTTTTTTTTTTTTTTTTTTTTTTTTTTTTTTTTTTTTTTTTTTTTGCCATTCCTTTCTGGCTTGTGTTGTTTATGTTGAGTAATCATTTGATAACCTTGTTGAAGCCCTCTGATATGTTATTAGATTTTTCTCTCAATGCTTTTAGGATTCTCTCCTTGTTCTTGACACTTTTCATTTTACTTATAATGTGCCTTGGGGTGGGTTTGTTTGGGTTCTTCTTCATTGGGACCCTCTGTGCTTCCTAAACTTGAGTAATGTTTTCACTCATCAAGTTAGGGAAGTTTTCTATCATTACTTGTTGATAAGTTTTTCCATTCCTTGTTCCTCTTCTCCTTCTGGTATCCCCATGAAATGGATATTATTGTATTTCATGTTGTCCTGCAGGTTCAATTGTAATCCAATGAATCTGTGATCAGCCACCAGACTCAGGTGCAACTTGGTGGGAAAGATTTAGTTGTAAATCAATGAGTCGGTGATCAGCAGCCAGGCTCAGGCTCTATTAGGCTAGACAGGAAGATTCAATTGTAATTCAATGAATCTGTGATTAGCTGCCACAGTCTGGAGCCACCAGTTTTAACAGAAAGATACAATTGTAATCCCATGAGTCTGTGATCAGTCACCAGGCTCAGCTGCAGCTTGGCAGGACAGATTCAGTTGTAAATCATCGAATCTGTGATCAGTTGCCAGGCCCAGGTGTCACTGGGCAGACTGACCAACTCAATTGCAAACCAATGAATCTACGATTAGCCACCAGGGTCATACACCACTAAGCAGGACTGACTGACTCACCCATCTGTGAGTCAAAGAGTTTATAATCAGCTGGCTGATTACATAGCTCAGCAAGAAATACCACATCAGGTGCAAAGTATTGTATCTGCACTCAGCCACTAGGCTCAGACACTGCAGTGTAGGAGAAATTTATTTAGATATAAATCAATGAATTTTGATCAAGTGCCAGACTCAGGCACCACTGGGCAGGGCAGATTGTTCCCATTGGGTGGGGCTATGAGGACCCCTCATACAGAAGCCACTCAGTACAACATAGTCTGCCTGCATTCTCTCAGTCTGCCTGCATTCTCTCAGGCTAATAAACCCCATGGCTTTCTGTCCTGTCCTTCCCAGCTTTATGCTGTTTTACTTTCTGCCATATTGCTGTAGGTTGGGAACCTCAGCTAGGGGACCAGAACCCACCCTTCTCAGGTGGGGCCCCTGGCTCCATTCCTTCAGCTGTTGCCTCTGGTGGGGGCTTAGCCAACTCTCTCACATTTCTGCAATTCTTACCAGTCACGGTGTGATGAAGTATCCTCTTCCATTCTGTCCATGATTATAAGGCTTCTTTCCAGCTGGTGTTCTGTTGGTTATTCCAAATGATTGTTTCCCAATTGTTATAATTCCAGATGGATCCTGGGTGGAGATTGGTGTAGCTCCACTTACTCCACCACCATCTTCATCCCCCCTCCATTTACCTTTAAGATTATTATTGATAGGTACCTATTCATTGTCATTTTTCCCCTTTGTATCTGTGTTTCTGTCTCTCTCTGTTTCTTCGTCTTCTTAAAGCAGACTCTTTAGCATATCTTGCAATACTGGTTTGGTGGACATATATTCTTTTGGCCTTCTTTTGAAACTCCTTATTTCACACTTCTATTTTGAATGAGAGCTTTGTTGGGTATAATTGTCTTGGTTGTAGGCCTTTGTTTTTTATTACTTGGAAATTTTTTTGCCATTCCCTTTTGGCTTTTAGTATTTCTGTGAGAAATCAGCAGATAACTACATATATTGGAGCCCCCTTGTATATTATTAGCTGTTTCTCTATTGCTTTTAGAATTCTCTCTTTTTCTTTAAAATTTGCCATTTTAATTATGATGTGTCTTGGAGTGGGCCTCTTTGGGTTCATCTTCACTTGACCCTCTGTGCTTCCTAAATGTGCATGATGTTTCCTCTCCCCAAGTTAGAGAAGTTGTCTGTCATTACTTTTTCAAACAGGTTTTCTATCCCTTGCTTCTCCTCTTCTCCTTCTGGTGTCCCTATGATACAGATATTATTGCATCTCATGTCCTGCAGCTCTCTTAAAGAATCTTCACTCTTTTTCAGTATTTTTAAAATGTTGTTGCACTATCTGAATTTTTTTCTACATTGCCCTCCAGCTCATTGATCCAATTCTGTTTCATCTAGCCTGCTTTTGATTCCTTTTCCTGTGTTCTTCAATTCAGTAATTGAAGTCTTAATTTCCTCCTGGCTCTTATTGATAGTTTCTTTTTTTTTAAAGATTTTATTCCTTATTTTTAGAGAGAGGGGAAGGGAGAGAAGCAGAGAGGGAGAGAAACATCAATGTATGGTTGCCTTTCATCTGCCTCCAGCTACAGACCTGGCTAGAGACCTGGCTTGCAACCTGGTTATGTTGCCCTGGCTAGGAATCAAACGAGTGACCTTTGGGTTTGAAGGCCAGCGCCTATCCATTGAGCCACCAGCCAGGGTATTGATAGTTATATGTCCTCTTTAATGCTGGTGTGGTTCTCAGGAAGTTCCTTGTAGCTTCCCTGGAGTTTGTAGTTCCCCTAAAGTTGTTTGTAGTTTTCTTTGAGCTCACTGAGTTCATTGAGCTTCTCTGTAATCATTTTGGATTCCATGTCTGATAGTTTGCTTCCCTCTATATAATTTAGTAGTCTTTCTGGGGATTTTTCCTTTTCTTTTGATGGGGTATTGTTTCTTTGTCTCCCCATTTTAGGTGACTGTTCTTGTTTATTTCTGCTGCTTAGATTGATCTGCTTTGACTTCCTCTGTTTGTGGCATGGCCTTCTGTTTTAGGAGATCTGTGGAATTCAATGGTACAGTCTCCTTGATCCCCTAATCTTGATGCTCTTGAAATGACCTTTATGCCATTTATTTTGGCTGTCTGGTTGTACTTCAGTTTTGGTTGTTGTGCTGGTTAGCTGACTGAGAGTCACTTTGCTCACCATGTGTTGTATACTGTTTAGAGGTTTACGTTCTTTACTTCTGGAATCCACCCCTGGTGATGTCATATCATGTTCCAGTCTGGGCCTAAGCAGCCTGTTCAAGACTACTAGTGGTCCACTGTCTTTGTCACCTTCAGTTGTTAATCAGTCTCATCTACTGTCAGGCTTAAGCAACGCCCCCCCCACCACACAGGTGGGGCAGATTAATTCCTGTGAGCAGGGCTATGTTCCCCTCAGGCTGATGCCACTTGGAGAAGTGTGGTCTGCCTGTGACATGGAGGATGAGTCAGCACTGAGACCCTTCTCAGGAGGAACTCCTGGCTGCTGAAGCGTTTTTCCATCCCTTCAACTGTTGCCCTCTCAGCCCTTTTGCATCTCCACATTTCCTACCAGTCATGTTTTGATGAAGCAGCCTCTTCTGTTTTGTCCATGGTTATAAGGCTTCTCTCTAGCTAGTGTTCTGTTGGTTATTCTGAATGATTTCTCCACAATTAAGTTGAAATTCCAGATTGGTCCTGGGCAGAGATGGGTGCGGCTCCACTTCTCCATCATCTTGGATCCTTTCTCTTCCTCATCTCTATTGACTTGTCATGGTATTTTTTATTTGTAATTTTATATTACTCTAGTTAATGAAAAATTAAAAATTAAAATTATTAGCATAAATTGTCTTTATATTGTGCAATGTCAGTTTTAAATGCAAATATTAGAGCATTTAACCCACATGCAGAATAACCAAAATTTCACAATTTGTATTTCAGGGTTTGCTCCTGGATGGTGCCTCAAGCTGCCCAGAAGAGATTGACACAAGCCAGGTTCATGAAGGTTGCAAGGAGGGAAAGAAGATCCCCAGATACAGAACTAGCTAAGGAAGCTCTCCTGTGATACTGACTTACCCAGACTCAGCCAGTCACACAGGACTCTGCCTTTATCAGGGCACATTCACTTGGGCTTGACCTTCTATAGGTTCCCCTTCTCACCAACTGGTAAACCAACACCCAGGCCAGGAGACAGGGCTTGGAAAAGTCCAGCCAGCACTTCCTAGTCCCAGGACCTGCTACTTCAGCCTATAGCAGATACGTGACCTCCTAGGATCTTGAAAACTTCATACCTTGATTCATGTAGTATCTGGATCAGGATGAGCAGGATGTGTGTCTCCACTGAAACAGAGCTGCCACCAGACATGTCATGATACTGTCAGACTGAGGCAGGGCCAGACCCCAATTTGCTCACCCAGACGTGCTGCAGGGGACACACACCCAACCCTACATTCTACACACTTATACCCAGGCCCTTTCCAGGGACAGAGGGTACCAGCTCTCAGCGTTGAGATAGGGAAGGGGGGTCCAAGTGAGGCTTGGAGTATCAAGGACAGGAGAGCAGACAGCTGAGAATCAACCCCTAGGAGTTGGAAGAGAAGGGACCTTCTCTGAGCTGAGGATCAAATCTCTGTGTACATATACTACTGTCCCTTTGGATATCATTTACATAACACAAATTTAAAAATTAAATCATTAAGAAATTGCAGATAGTAGCCACACAGCCTTGAGCCTCATGCACAAGGCCCTGCCTGTGCCATTGCATTGGTCATATGCCCATTAAGTCAGCCCTGCCAGCTAGCCCCGAAATGTCTGGGGTCAAGACTGACCAGTTCAATGGCATACTATCCAGCCTCCATACTCCCTTAGGAATGGAGGGGATCCCCTCATCTAGTCTTACAACAACCTTCCAAATCTGAACCTTGAATACTTCTCTAATCTTAACTCTACCCAGCATCCCTGTTCCAAGTTATAGCCAAACTGTATTAGCAGCTGCTTAGAACATAAGGCTTTCTCACAAATGCCTTTTGCTTCTACTTCTATCCAAAATGCTTACCACTTTTGACCACCACCTCTTGCACACCTCCAACCCCCACCACATCCATGTCACTCTTGTCCCCTCATTAACTCACATCTTTCTGGTGAATACTCCAGACATGTCAGGCATTCTTTTGTATCCTATATCATACTGCATCTGTGCTCCTTCTAGAAATTAAAAATGTCTGCTTATTGGCCAGTTCTCACATTAGCTAAAAACTCCAAGAAGGCAGGGATGGCATCTTGTTTGGTACTATATCTTTAGTGCTTGGCAGAGTATTGGCAAGAGTAGGAAACAGTGATGCTAGTTAAATGGGTGACCAGTCTAAGCTGCAAGACTCACAGTGTGCTGTCAGTGAGAAAACTGTCTGTCCAAGTATCTTATGACTAAATGTAATCTTTTGTTCTGAGTCATATACATGACTTCCTTTTTTGAGATTTTTATACCTGTCATATAACTTAAGCACATGAAATCATGTTGTGCTATCACCACGGTTTCTTATTTCTTCAGTTGAATTTACATCTTAAAGTTTTAAAAGAATATCCTCTCTCCCATTCTTTATTTGCTTTAAAGGTATTTATGATAACTTCATGTATTGGTGACCCCAGAATAATAATTCTTAAATGCCTATAGATCATTGGTGCAGGATTTTGCAAAATGGGCTGTTCACAGGTCAGGGTTCTCTAGGCAAGTCAGCATGCTTAAAGGTTTTTGACTTAGAAACTTTTCAAATATATGAACATTAATTATATTTGCTCCAGCTGAGTACTCAGACATAAAAACCTTTCATTTTCTGAGAACCCTAAAGAGCCAACTTGTGATTCGCCTAAATTATTTGTCATTGGCTCCTAAGAAATAGATAAAAATTAGGCAACAGCACAGCATGTAGGGGGAAGGGGATTCAGATGTCTTTGTTTCCCATTCCCTTCAGGCCTGTAAGTAGGGAGGGCCCTGTTTTGTATTTGAGGTCAGAATTCACAGCCCCTAAAAGAACTGAAATATACAGCAACCCTCTGAACTTTGTCATCCAGCATTCACATAGACTTGCCTTTGAGGCTAATACTGGAAAGCTAGGATTAGGTTTTTAAAAAATTTCCCTTGTGCAAATTTGCTTGATGTCTGAAGGTTGTTTTGAAAGTATATTTAGGCTTCTGGAACTCTTGTGAAATTTTAGTTAAAAAATATTTAGATTGTTTAGTGAGTATAACTTATGAAATAATTTACTTCTTCTCTTTACAGGTAACAATGTAATTTTTAATCAATAACGATGTGTTGTTTCTAAAGTAAAAACTGCCTATAAGGGAATGAAAGCCATGATCATGAAATTCCCTGGAGGAATAAAATATAGAGTTTTTACTTGAACCAGATGAACATAACTACATAAACAGAGGAACACTTTGTAACTTCTACAGCTCATCATTTTGTTTCTCTAATATTTATTATTCATATTTTTAACTATCTCTTCCTACCTATAACATTTAACTGTGAGTCACTAATATTAAAACAAAGTAATTTAAGAGCATACACAGCCTCTGTAGCCAGACTGCATGGATTCAAATTTGGAGTACATCTGGATCACTAGCTATTAGTCCTTGGGTCTCTCTGAGCCTTGGTTTTCTCATCTATAAGAAAGTCATAATAGGGGGATTGACTATGGGGGAATGGGTGGGTGGGGAGGGGGACAGAGGGGAGCAAAAACGGGATGGATGTAATACAACAACAATAAAATTTTTTAAAAATTAAAAAAAAAAAAGTATTTCAAGTAATGGGAAACAAAGGCCTGCAACCAAGAATACTCTACCCAGCAAGGCTCTCATTCAAGATAGAAGGAGAAATAAGGAGTTTCCCAGACAAAAAAAGACTAAAAGAATACATCTCTACCAAACCAGCATTGCAAGAAATACTGAAGGGTCTGCTTTAAAAATAAATAAATAAATGAAATGAAATGAAACAACAAAGAAAGCCAAAGAGGAAAACAGATACAAAGGGAGAAAATGGCAATGAATAAGTATCAATCAATAATAACCTTAAATGTAAATGGATTAAATGCACCAATCAAAAAACATAGGGTAGCCGAATGGATAAGACAACATGACCCACATATATGCTGTCTTCAAGAGACCCACCTTAGAACAAAAGATCGATACAGATTGAGAGTGAAGGGATGGAAAAATATATATCAAGCAAATGGACAAGAAAAGAAAAAACGAGTAGCAATGCTGATTTCAGACAAAATAGATTTTACAATGAAGGCCATAAAAAGGGACAAAGATGGACATTTCATAATACTTAAGGGAACAATCCATCAAGAAGAAATAACTCTGGTAAGCATATATGCACCCAACATAGGAGCTCCAAAATATACAAGGAAAATCTTGGAAGACTTTAAGAAAGATATAGATAGCAACACAATAACATTAGGGGACTTTAATACCCCACTATCAACAATGGACAGATCTTCCAAACAAAAAATCCCCAAGGATGTTGTGGCATTGAACAACACTCTAGAGGAAATGGACCTAACTGATGTATACAGAGTCTTTTACCCCAAAGAAGCAAAATACACATTCTTCTCAAATGCACATGGATCATTCTCCAAGATAGGCCAAATGGTATGTCACAAGTACAGGAAAATTGAAATCATACCAAGCATCTTCTCAGATCACAATGGCTTGAAACTAGAAACCAATCTCAAGGGAAAAAAACAAACATTCTCTAACTCATGGAGACTGAATAACATGCTTTTAAGCAATGAATGGGTTACCAATGAGATCAAAGATGAAATAAAAAAGTTCCTGGAAACAAATGACAATAAACACACAACAGCCCAAAACCTATGGGATACAGCAAAAGCAGTGCTCAGAGGGAAATTTATAGCAATACAGGTCTTACAAAAAAGGTTACAAGAAATTTATAAAAACAACCTAACCATAAAGCTGCAAGAACTAGAGAAGCAACAACAAACAAAGCCCAGAGCAAGTAGAAGAAAGGAAATCATCAAGATCAGAGCAGAACTAAATAACTGAGAGATTCAAACTACAATTTGAAGAATCGACAGGACCAGGAGCTGGTTCTTTGAAAAAATAAACAAAATTGACAAGCCTTTATCCCGACTCATCAAGAAAAAGAGAGAGGACCCAAATAAACAGAATCAGAACTGACAGAGGAGAAATCACAACTGATACCTCAGAAATACAAAAGATTGTAAGAAATTACTACAAACAACTATGTGACAAAAAATAGGACAACCTGGATGAAATGGACACATTTCTGGAAAGGTATAATCTACCAAAACTGAACCCAGAAGAAGCAGAAAGCCTCAATAGGCCAATAACAACCAGTGAAATTAAAGAAGTAATCCAAAATCTCCCAAAGCACAAAAGCCTTGGACCGGACGGATACACAAGGGAATTTTACCAAACATTTAAAGAAGAACTAACTCCTATCCTTCTCAACCTATACCAAAAAATACAGGAAGAGCGAAAACACCCAAACTCTTTCTATGGGGCCAATATTATTCTAATCCCAAAACCAGAGCAAGACACAACTAAGAAAGCAAGCTACAGGCCAATATCTCTGATGAACATACATGCTAAAATTCTGAACAAAATATTGGCCAACAGGATTCAGCAGTATATTACAAAGATCATACACCATGATCAAGTGGGCTTCATCCCAGGGATGCAAGGATGGTACAACATTCATAAATCAATAAATGTAATACACCACATCAACAAATTGAAAGATAAAAACCAAGTGATCATATCAATAGATGCTGAAAAAGCATTTGATAAAGTGCAGCAACCATTTATGATAAAAACCTCAGCAAAATGGGAATAGAGGGAGCATACCTCAACACCATAAAGGACATCTATGAGAAACCTGAAGCCAACATCATACTTAATGGACAAAAACTGAAAGCTTTCCCCCTAAATATCAGGAATGAGACAAGGCTGCCCACTTTCTCCACTTCTATTCAACATTGTCTTGGAAGTTCTAGTTATAGCCATCACAGAAGAAAAAGGAATCAAAGGTATCCAAATTGGAAAGGAGGAAGTCAAACTGTCATTATTTGCAGATGATATGATAGTGTACATACAAAACCCGATGGGCTCCACCAAAAACTTACTCAACCTAATAAGCAAATTTAGCAAAATAGCTGGGTATAAAATCAATATCCAGAAATCAAAAGCATTTTTGTATACCAATAAT
>PVIW01011460.1:0-16639 GCA_004026585.1 Noctilio leporinus | reverse complement strand
TACACATCCCACTTACCATAGCAACAAGAAAAATAAAGTACCTAGGAATAAACTTAACTAAGGAGGTAAAAGACCTGTACTCAGAAAACTACAGAACAATGAAGAAAGAAATCAAGGAAGATACAAATAAATGGAAGCATATACCATGTTCATGGATGGGAAGAATGAACATTATTAAAATGTCCATACTACCCAAAACAATCTACAGATTCAATGAAATCCCAATTAAAATACCAATGACAGACTTCACGGAAGTAGAAAAAATACTTCAAAAATTTACATGGAGCCAAAAATGCCCACGAATAGCCACAGCAATCTTGAGAAAGAAGAACAAGGTAGGAAGGTAGGAGGAATCACAATACTGGACTTCAAACAATACTACAAGGCTACTGTCATGAAATAGCCTGGTACTGGCACATAGACATATAGATCAATGGAACAGAATATAGAGCCCAGAAATTAACCCAGGACTCTATGATCAACTAATATTTGACAAAGGGGGAAGGAACATCAAATGGAGTAAAAACAGTCTCTTCAACAAATGATGTTGAGAGAACTGGTCAGCAAGATGCAAAAAGATAAAACTAGACTACCAACTTACACCATACACCAGAATAAACTCAAGATGGATAAAGGATTTAAACATAAGCAGTGCCCCCATAAAGGTCCTGGAGAAAAATAGAGTCAGTAAGCTTTTGGATATTCTACGCAGAAATATGTTTACTGATACTTCACCAAGGGCAAAGGAAATCAAAGAACAAATCAACAAATGGGACTATATCAAATTGAAAAGTTTCTGTTCAGCTACAGAAAATATCAGCAAAATTCCAAGGGAACCAACTGTATGGGAAAACATAATTGCCAATGATACCTCAGACAAGGGTTTGATCTCCAAAATATATAAAGAACTAATGCGACTCAACACTAGGGAGACAGACAGCCCAATTTAAAAATGGGTAAAGGACCTAAACAGACAACTCGCTGAGGAAGATATACAAAGGGCCCAGAGGCATATGAAAGAATGCTCAACATCACTAGTCATCAGAGAGATGCAAATTAAAACCACAATAAGATACCACCTCACTTTTGTCAGAATGGCAATCATCAGCAAATCAACAAACAACAAGTGTTGGCGAGGATGTGGGGCAAAGGGAACCCTGGTGCACTGTTGGTGGGAATGTAGGCTGGTGCAGCCACTGTGGAAAACAGTATGGGGTTTCCTTAAAAAACTAAAAATGGAACTGCCTTTTGATCCAAGGACTCCACTACTTGAACTATACCCAAAGAATACTGAAACACCAATTCATAAGAACCTATGTACACCTATGTTCATAGCAACACTATTTACAATAGCCAAGTGCTGGAAACAGCCTAAGTGCCAATCAGTGGATGATTGGATCAAAAAACTTTGGTACATTTACACAATGGAATACTATACAGCAGAAAGAAAGAAGGAACTCGTACCCTTTGCAACAACATGGATGGAACTGGAGAGTATTATGCTTAGTGAAATAAACCCAGTCAGTGAAGGGCAATTATCATATGATCTCACTTATTACAGGACAATAATGAACAAAACTAACAACAAGCAAAACAGAACCAAATATATCAATACAGAGAATAGGCCTACAGTTGTCAGGAGGAAGGGGGTTGTGGGGAGGGGGGAGGCAGAGGCAAGGAAGGGGAGCAGCTTAGACAAGAACCTAATATGAAGGAACCATGGACATGGACAATAGGTGGGATTGACTTTGGGGGGAATGGGTGGGTGGGGAGGGGGACAGAGGGGAGCAAAAAGGGGATGGATGTAATACAACAACAATAAAATTTTTAAAAAAAGAATGAGAGAAAAAATTGTTAGACTCTTCAATATACTTTTATTTATGCTATTCCTTCTGACCTGGGTGGTCATTATTGCTTCAATGTACCAGATGCTTGTGACTCTGTGAGATTTAGAGTTGTTTCAGCACCATCACTTTGTCAAACAACTGACCCTTTCAAAGTAACTCACCAAGAATACTCCTACATCTGATAGTGGATAAGTTGTTTACTTGCTATTATCCAGAGCCAATCTCACATGAGTTCCAATCATGCCACATTTTATAGCTAGCATATAGCAACTTGGAGTTCAAAGACTGCTGCTCTGCTGGGTTTGCCCTAAAAACAGAGTTCTTCTTCAGCACTCACCATACTATAAGACAGGCTGTATATGTTGTTCCATCACACCACTAGGTTCTGCTCCCACTCTAGGCTTTATTCAGGGGTGCTCTTGCCCCATGAAGAGTTTCATTGTTAAGAAAGCATTTGTTTCTTAAAGTTCTCAAAAAGAAAGATAATGAGGCACAAGCTTATATTGCTTAAAATATGATTAAGGTAGTAAATTTTTATATGCCCATGTTTATGCAAACAATTTAACAGATATGCAGAACATTTTATTCCAGTAAAGTTTAAGTAATTAGCTAATATTCTAGAAATAGGTTTTTTGGCTAGTCCTTAAGAAAAGAACTGACTATTAATTAATTCTCTCTCTGACTTCTAACCACTGAACCATTTGTTCAAGGTTGTCAACTGAATGAATGTGGAAAATGTTCCATTTGGAGAGGTCAAGATTAAAATATAATTCATTCTCAGATTTACTCAGCCCTGGTGTAGAGCTATCTGTTCCCATTGTTAACTCTTGCTAGAAGCAAACAAATGATATTCTGTTTCATTTTAGTTATATTCAGAGGATGGGTGAATTAAGAATATACCTGATACCAAGCAGAGAATCGGCCAGAACAATGCCTAAAGCAAAGTAGGTGCTTAATAAGTATTTGATATTGAAACAAGCTACTCAGTGACAGCAAATTTTGAGGTAGACATAGCATCAGGATGCCAAGCCCCAGAGTATTTTGTCTGCTGCTTAGGTATTCTGTTCTCATGCACTGATTTATTTTTACATGCACACATTTAAAAAATTATTTCATCTATAATTTTAATATCCACCTAATTGTTCATAATGTTAAATGACATCCTATTAACAAAGAAACACTTTTAGAAGAATCAGAGGGAAGTAACAACTGCTGCTTTTCTCTCTAGCACCTGAAACAAAATTTCTTGGTGGGGCAAATTGGATGACAGTACTTGCTCACTTACAGGTATCCACAGACATTATCAGAAGGAAAGTATCTTTTGCTGTATAACCTGATCCTCAAAATAATAACTGGGCTGCCTTTAAGGATAATGAAAACTAGGTATCAGCATAGGTGACAGGAATTGACAGACAGGCTGCTCAGCCTAAAACCATCTTTCATTGGCTGTTCATGGCCTGAAGAGACTCCTTATGAAGATCTTTAAGTTTCTCTCTCTCTCTCTCTCTCTCTCTCTCTCTCTCTCTCTCTCTCTCTCTCTCTCTCCCCCCCCTCCCTCCCTCCTTCCTTCCCTCCTTCCCTTCCTCCCTCTCTCTACCTTTCCCTCTCCCTCCCCCCTCTCTCTCTAGTGTAAATTTGGCTTGAGATGGAAAAACTCAGGGTCAGTGATACTCAACTATGAAGTGCCAAATTTAATCAATAATCTCTAACATCAACATAAGGCAGGAACAGTTTAAGATTGGTATAAACCTTGGAGTAGGGAGAGACCACTGAAGAGAGGGTTGAGCAAGAAGAAGTGTGGAAGCCATGGTGTTATTTTTAACTTTCATCAATGAACTTTTTAGAAGGCTAAGACTGGAAATTCAAGCTATTCAGTAGGTAGCCTTGGGCTTAATTCCTAGCTCTGATGCTTACTAGTTATGTGAGTATATGCATGTCGATTAACATTTCCAATCCTGTTTCTTCATTTATAAAATGGAGATATATAATAATATTATCTGTGCTATTTTCCCAGGCTACTATAACAAATGTCCACAAAAATGGCAGCTTAAAACAACAAAAATTTGTTCTCTCACAGTTTTGGAGGCCAGAAGTCCAAAATCAAGGTATCAACAGGGGTTCTTTTCTGGAGGCTCTGTGAGAATTCACCCTACATCTCTCTCCCAGCTTCTGATGGCTTCCAGCAAACCTTGATATTTCTTGGCTTGTGCCTACATAACTCCAATCTCTGCCTTCATCTACCTGTGACCTTCAATCTCTCTCTATTTTCTCTAATGAGGGCACCAGTCATTGGATTAAAGGACTATCCTAATCCAGAATGATCTCATCCTGGTACCCTTAACAACATCTGCAAGGACTCTTTTTCCAAATAAGTTCATATTTACCAGTACAGGGGTTAGGATTTAGGCTATCAGTTTGGAAGGACACTATCCAACCCACTATACCATTACATAAGGATTAGTGAGTTAATATACTAAATACCTGAACACAGCAGTCCCCAACCTTTTTGGCATCAGAGACTAATTTCATGGAAGACAATTTTTCCACAGGAGTAGGGTATAGGAGATGGAGCTCAGGCAGCAATGCAAGTAAAGCTACACTTGGCTCACTGCTTCCCTTTTGCTGTGAGGCTGGAGTTGGGGACCCCTGCTTTAACATACTGTCTGGGGACAGTTAAGAGTTTGATAAATGATCACTGTAATTACAAACATGCAAGCCCTCTTTACTTACAAGCTCACTTAGAAGCAAAGAAAGTTCTATTCTACATCAAACCATGATTGTAATGTTTTTATTATTTACATGCCAACATTTTGGTCTCTGTTTTCCCAGTATTTGTTAAATGGGTGCATATTTGCTGACCTTGTGCTTGGTTCCCAGATGCTTTACAAATATTAACTTTCTAATACCTGATAAGTATAAAATCAGTGATAAAGACAAAGGTGATAGAAAAAGGACTTATAAGGTCACTAGAAATGCTAAAATATGGATTATATGTAGAAAAGAAAGATGAGACTTCTGGCCTGGAAAAGATGGTGTAGACTTATCTCTCTCCTACCCTTCTTGATAAATAATAACTATACACCTGAAAATAACTCAAGATAAAACAAAACCTCGGAAACATGAAAGGTAGACCACAAAACTGGGGACCACCACAGTGGCAGGGCAACTTATGAAAAACCACCCAAAAGAAGAAAGACACCCAGATCTGGCATTTCCCAACCCCAACCTATTAAGAGATGGCAACCAAGATAAGGCTCATTCTTCCCAGAGATATAGTAAGTTTCACTGACAGTATTAAGTGCACATAGCAGAACCAGCAAGGAGACTCAATTGGAAGCCCCATTGACAAGAAGTGACCAGGGTAAGCACTCTCTATTCTTATGTTGCCTGAAACTCACTCAGAGATACCACACATCTACAGGGGTACTGGTAAAGGGTATAACAACACAAGATCCAGCAATTTAGTAGTCTTTTAAATAAATGAAACATGAAATTACCTTATGACCCAGAAATTACACTCATAACATGAAATCTTAAATTCACACAAAAAACCAGTTTGTGCAAATGTAACAGCCCAAAACTGAAAAATAACCAAAATGTCCATCAGCAGATAAATGGTTAAACAAATGTTGATACATTCATAAAATTGTATACTTCTCAGCAATAAAAACATACTATTGACACATGCGGCAAATCTGTTACCTTGTCACATGTGTCAATAGTGTTATGTTAAGTGGAGGGAAAAGCCCATGCCAAATGAATACATACTGTATTATTCCAGTTATAAAACACTTTGAAAAGGTAAGATTTTAGAAATGAAGAACAAATTAGTGATTGCCAGGGGTCAAGTAAAGGGAAGTAGAGTGGTGGATGTAGCCATAAAAGGTTAACAGAAGGGACCTTTGTGGTGATGAAACTGTTCTGTTTCTGTACTGTCCCAATGTTGGTACACTGGTTGTGATATTATACTATAGTTTTCAAAATGCTACCATTGGGGAAAACTGGGTAAAGGGCACATAGTTATCTATATTATTTTAATTAACTGCATGTAAATATACAACTATGTTAAAGTAGAAAGTTTTCAAAAAGAGATGCAAGATGTTAACTGTTGTACATGCAAATTGAATGAATTATAAGAACAATTCTCCAAGGGCAAACAGTTAATCTGGTGGCATAGAATAAAAATTGTTTTGCTTGTACAGTAGACAGTAAATTACAAAAGAGAAGGGAACAAAATCTATCAAATATAGGAAGGCTTGCTCACAGAGTTGACCTGCATCACTGTGTGTGTGTGGTGGCTTCAATGGTAGTTAGAGACAAGGTTCAATTTTGGAACTTATAGACTTACCTGGTAGAATATTTGACTCCAGCTTTAGGTTGTTCTGTAGAGTCAGGGTCTATTCCAATCTGCACAATATTAAAGGGACTGGTGGGGATGGTGTGAGTGTGGGCACGTGGATGTTAATGATCTCTATGCATCTCTTGTGGAGCCTTCCAAGAATGAGGTTATCAACCTCAGTGGGTAGGGTGTTTCATATTCATGGAAATTGGGGAAAAGCTACCTGAGAGAATACAACTCAGCAGGTAGAAAAATGGTAACCAAGTTTAAAAATTGGAAGCAAAAAGGGGATGGATGTAATACAACAACAATAAAATTTTTAAAAATTGGAAGCACTACCTTACAGCTGCATTTGGTAGAAATGTTTCCAGGAACTTGAAACATAAGTTCATGTGGTTTCCTCACTTTAGATTATACACAATTGACCATGGCAACAATCTTCCAGGTCCTTACTCAATCATAAGGAGAGCAGTTTCTTGAATTCATAGATTTAGAGACATGATTCCCTCCAAGGTTTGCTTCTAAATTGAAGCAAATCACAAATTCAATATTTGTGGTCCTCAAATTCTCCAACTTTAGTTTATCACTCAAGAGGAGTCAGTTGGTTGTGGAGAAAAAAAATGAGAGCCTTTCTGTGGGGGAGGGGGGACAGCCCCAATTGACAATAGAGCTTTCCAGAATGAGAAACCATAGTTGAAACATGGATTTGGGGTGCAATCCAGGCCTCTACTGATGTGAAGATATAGAAACAAAACCCAGAATTCCTGACATGGCAACTATTTTTGTTCCCAAACCAGTAGTGAGTGCTGTCCAATTTTGTGGGAGAGTTATCCTACACATCACTAAGAAAAGGAGAAATCTACAAACATTTGGCTGGGCTTAAAAGATGGGTTTTGGCAATGGGAGATTTGGTTCCAGCAAGACAAACTGAATTGATAATTTCTCACTCATCTCATAGGAACTCTGAAGAGAATTCTGGAGTTCAGTTTGGTATTAGGAGATAAAAAAGAGCCAAATCTTTCCTCCACCCTGAATCTGGTGATGAAGGACTCCTGGGTGCCAAATGACACAAAAGCTCTCTTCCTTGTCTTTAAATATGCTTCTCCTACTGAGATAAGATTCCATATATAGAGTTAAGTAACTCATCTTTTGTTTTAGAGATTGTGGTAGTAGCTGTGATGTCACTGATAATAACTATGTAGAGTAGTATTTTCTTAATACACTTCAAGTAAAAAGTGTTCAATATCAAATAAGGAAGTGAAATGCTGCATCATTTATTTTTATATTTTTTCAATCAGTTTACTTTCAATATTATTTTGTATTGGTTTTAGTTGTACATCACAGTGGTTAGACAATCATACACTTTACAAAGTGTTCCCCCTGATATTTCCAGGGACTACCCAGCACCATACATAGTAGTCACAATATTATTGATTATATTCCCTATGCTGTACTTTACATCCCCATGACTATTTTTTTAACCACCAATTTGTACTTCTTAATCCCTTTACCTCTTTCACCCAGACCCTTACCCTCACCCCTCTGGCAACCACTAGTTTGCTCTCTGTGTCTATACGTATGTTTCAATTTTGTTTGTTTATTTTGTTTTTTAGATTCTACAGATAAGTGAGTTCATATGGTATTTGTCTTTTTCTCACAGTATTTACATTCTAAAGAGCAAACTAGGAGATGTGTATCATTTAGAATCCTGTGTGGAGCCCTGGCTGGTGGCACAATGGATAAGGGCCAGGCTGCAAACCCAAAGGTCACTGGTTCAATTCCCAGCCAGGGCACATAATCAGGTTGCAAGCCAGGTCTCCAGCCAGGTCTGTAGCTGGAGGCAGGTGAAAGGCAACCATACATTGATGTCTTTCTCCCTTTCTGCCTCTCTCCCTTCCCCTCTCTCTAAAAATAATAAATAAAATCTTAAAAAAAAAAAAAAAAAGAATCCTGTGTGAATTTGTTTAACTTGGCTTGTCAAGGACTTATTTGATCACAACCCTGTCAAAGTATAATTTTCAAAAAGTTAAAATAATGATTACAAATATAGTGAGCATATGTAAAAATTTTATTTAACACCAAAGATGTATTTAATTTGTTAATGAGAGTATTATCAGGGAGATGGTAAAGCTAGTTCAAATGTTTGGGGTTTCTTTTGCATTGTGCAGAAATTATTTGCCTTTGTCCTGGATAAAATTTACTGGCAACTTCTACAAGTTAAATTGTTACTTTAACAATTTAACAGGCAAGTTACAGAATACTTGCCTTAAGAGCAAATAGTAAGTCAAACAATAGTATGTTTCTCTAGAGCCATAGTTGTGGAAGTGTGCTCCCTTGACCAGCAGTAGCGTTAGCATCAGGACCAGCTGGGAACCTGTTAGAATTGCAAATTCTTGATCCCACTCAAGAGCGACTGAATCAGAATCTTTGAGATAGGACATGGCACTCTGTATTTTAACAAGCCTTTCAGGAGACTGATGCATACTGATATAGAGTTGATCTTTGGGTAGTATGAGCATATTGAAAATATACCACTTATGACTTTGCAAAGATATGCACCCATCCTTTTGCCTATTTCTAAGTTTTGGATAAATTTTCTTAGCCTATTTTTTAGCATCACACTTTGGAAATATGATCCAGCAATTCCACTGCTGGGATTATATCTGAAGAATCCTGAAACATTAATTCAAAAGAACCTATGCAACCCTATGTTCATAGTAGCATTATTTATAATAGTCAAGTGCTGGAAACAGCCTAAATGCCCATCAGTAGACAAATGCATCAAAAAGCTTTGGTACATTTACACAATGGAATACTATGCAGCAGAAAGAAAGAAGAAACAGCATGGGTGGAACTAAAGAGTATTATGCTTAGTAAAATAAGCCTGTCAGTGAAAGACAAATACCATACGATCTCACCTAATACAGGAAGCTAATGAACAAAACAAAGGAGCAAAATAGAACCAGAGGCATGGAAACAAAAAACTGACAGTGATCAGAGGGGCAGGGGGAGGGGGAGAAGATGAAAAAGAAGGGGAAATGTTTAGTCAAAGAACTAGTTATAAATAACTCATGGACATAAACAACAGGTTAGGGATCAACTGGGAGAAGAGATGGGGAAGGGAGGGCAGGAATGAGCAATGGGGGAAAATGGGACAATTGTAATAGAATAATAAATTAATTTTAAGAAAGAAGTAGCATATATCCCTTTAATTCACAACTCTTCGGCCAGAATTAAATATGTGCCTTCACCCAGCTACAAGGAGGAAGGATGTATAATCCTACTACATTCTGTGAAGGAGGTGAGCTGAAAATATTTAATGAATAGTATGAATAACTATCACAGAGGGCATGTACTAAAATTGCATGTTTGCATGCCTATCTTCTTCACTACAAAGTAAACCCTTCAAGCCCAATAACATTATCTTATATACAAAGCCAAACACAAATAGTAGATGTGCATAATATCTGATTGGTTGATAAGGGAAAAGAGAGCATAGAGAAGGGAAAAGGAATTACAAAAATGCCAATGGACAGGTTAGTGATTGTAGTGTTAAGAGGGAAAAGTATTATCATAATTTGTATGGTGATATTTATGGTGACTATATTATTCATGCTTGCAGTGGTGATGTTCTTTTTTTAAATATTTTTAAAGATTTTATTTATTATTTTTTAGAAAGAGGGGAAAGGACAGAGGCAGAGAGGGAAAGAGACATCAGCCCTGGCTGGTAGCACAGTGGATAAGGTGCCGGCCTGTGAACCCAAAGGTCGCAGGTTCGATTACCCAGCCAGGACACATAACCAGGTTGCAAACCAGGTCTCCAGTCAGGTCTGTGACTGGAGGCAGGTGAAACGCAACCATACATTGATGTCTCTTTCCCTCTCTGCCTCTCTCCCTTCCCCTCTTTCTAAAATAATGAAATAAAATTTAAAAAAAAAAAAAAAAGAAACATCAATGTATGGCTGCTTTTCACCTGCCTCCAGCCATGGACCTGGCTGGAGACCTGGCTTGCAACCTGGTTATGTGCCCTGACTGGAGAATCGAACCAGTGACCTTTGGGTTCGCAGGCCGGCACCTTATCCACTGTGCCACCAGCCAGGGTGGTGATGTTCTTAAAAGAGCAATCTATACTCATATCCATCTTCCATTCACTCATCAATTCATTTCAATCTGACTTCTTCCTCTACTGCCTAGTTCTTTTTTTTTTTTTAATTTTATTGTTGTTGTATTACATCCATCCCCTTTTTTGCTCCCCTCTGTCCCCCTCCCCACCCACCCATTCCCCCCAAAATCAATCCCACCTGTTGTCCATGTCCATGGTTCCTTTATACTAGGTTCTTGCCTGAGCTGCTCCCCTTCTTTGCCTCTGCCTCCCCCCTCCCCCCAACCCTGTTCCCCCTGACCACTGAAGGCCTATTCCTTGTGTTCATATACTTGGTTCTGTTTTGCTTGTTGTTAGTTTTGCTCATTATTTTCCCGTAATAGGTGAGATCATATGATATTTGTCCTTCACTGACTGGCTTATTTCACTAAGCATAATACTCTCCAGTTCCATCCATGTTGTTGCAAAGGGTACACGTTCCTTCTTTCTTTCTGCTATATAGAATTCCATTGTGGAAATGTACCAAAGTTTTTTGATCCAATCATCCACTGATGGGCACTTGGGCTGTTTCCAGTACTTGGCTATTGTAAATAGTGGCGCTATGAACATAGGTGTGCATAGGTTCTTATGAATTGGTGTTTCAGGATTCTTTGGGTATAGTCCAAGTAGTGGAATTGCTGTATCAAAAGGCAGTTCCATTTTTAGTTTTTTAAGGAAACCCCATACTGTTTTCCACAGTGGCTGCACCAGCCTGCATTCCCACCAACAGTGTATGAGGGTTCCCTTTGCCCCACATCCTCGCTAACACTTGTTGTTTGTTGATTTGCTGATGATTGCCATTCTGACAGGTGTGAGGTGATATCTTAATGTAGTTTTAATTTGCATCTCTCTAATGCCTAGTTCTTACTGAAGTTCTCTGCTATAATTGAAACCACCAAATATTACCTGCTTGAAATTTTTAACTTCATACTCCTCTTTGACAAACTTTCATGGTTTTTCTCTGTGTCTCTACAACCATCCTCTTAACTTACCCTATTCTTCCAACTCCTTAAATATGAATGTTTTTTAGGACTTTACCATCTTCCTTCTGCTCTTTTTCTCATTTTGCTACCATAACCTGGATGGCTTTACCTACTCACATAGTTTCTATCACCATCCATAATGCTGTTGATTCCCATACCCATATTGTCTAGCCATACTTTTTCCAAATTTCAGAATCATGTACCTTTTAGTCTCATACTTTCACCAGGAGATCCCATGGATGTTTCAAATGAAACATGGCAGAAAATACACTTTTGTCCCAAAACAGTGGTTGCAACATATATATGGTCACCCAAATTAGAAACCTGTGAGATGTTATGTACTCTTTGTCCTTATTCCCATTTCCCTGTGTAGCCTAAATGCTGCTTACTGTTTTTGTCCTTTCCAGACAAATGTCCAGGACTATGTCATACCAACTTTTACCTTGATTACCAAATGGCTCGCTAACTTATTTCCCTATTTTTTTATTTTATTGTGAAACATTTCATGCAGAAAACTATACCAATATAAGGTACACCTATGTATTATAAAATCTAAATTTGTTATAATTTTTTAAAAGATTCTATTTTATTATATTTAGAGAGAGGGGAAGGGAGAGAGGCAGAGAGGGGGAGAGACATCAATGTATGGTTGCCTTTTTCACCTGTTTCCAGCTATGAACATGGCTGGAGAACCTGGCTTGCAACCTGGTTGGTTATGTGCCCTGGCTGGGGAATTGAACCAGTGACCTGTGGGTTCACAGGCCGGCTCCTTATCCACTGTGCCACCATCCAGGGTCAATTTTTAAATAATTTTTAAATCTCATTTTTAAAGAAAAGTAATGATAGATCTAGGTATAGTCCTAGGTGTTATCACCCTCATCTCATTCCCTTTCCTCTTTCCCCAGAGGTAATCAACATCATGAATTCAGAATTTCTCATTGTCATGCAAGCTTTAGTTAAATTATTATATTATATACTATATTCCTAAAACATGTATAGTATTATTTTTCAGGTTTTAAACTTGATATAAATGGAACCAAACCACATGAATCTTTCTAAAATTTGGTTTTGTCAGTCAGTGTTATCTGTTATGTGTTATAAAATACAATTTAAAGGTACCCAGAGGACTTCAAGTGGGTTTATATGTTGACATTTTATCCATCAAATCTGATGAACCCTTTTATTTGTTTTAATAATTTATCTGTAGGTTCTTCTGAATTTTCTATGAAGACTATCAACACAATCTCCAAATAAAGACAGCTTGTCTCTTCCTAATTCAATTTGGATACATTTTGATTATCTTGGCTTTTTGCATTGGTTAGTATCTGCAGTATAATGTTGGACAGAGCATTTATTAATGTTTATTGATATCCTGACTTTATTGGAGTGTCAAAAGTATAACTATTAAATATATGTTTTCTCTAGGTTTTGAATGGATACATAGCATTGAATTTTATCAAATGCTTTTTCTGCTCTAGTGACATAATCATGACTGTTCTTTATTAGTGCAATATATCATTTTAATAACTATTTTGGCAATGAATTACTATTTTATTTCTGGGATAAACTATACCTGGTTGATGTCTTGAAGTCTTCCTGGTTTTAATAATGTATGATGAGGTAACAGAGGTATATACCTGTGAAATAAGGGTTTATTTCTCAAAGTTACTGAGTGGAGGGGGCATATCATACCACACTAGGCCACATGAGGAAGTACTAGAGTTGATCAGAAGGCAGAAGGAGGAAGGGGAAAAGACATGCACAAGCCTTCATTGTAGTTACCATGGGAAGGAATGGGCAAGACAATTTAAGCATTTTAGGATTGGCAAATTTGAATAACTTCAGCAGGCTCTGTGATATAGGGATGGTCCCCAGTTGTCCTGTTCAGGGCCCTGAGATGATTTAAGGCAGCGGGAATATTGACTTTGTGTTTGGGAGTTTGATAAAGCAGGTGGTTGGGGATAGAAGCTGTAGGTGGGCTTTTTTGACTGTGAAGGACATATGGCAGGCAAGGTGTTTACCATCTCCAGGAATTAGGGAGTCTAGGAGGGGCAGTCTCTATAGGATTACCATGGCCCAAAGATGTCAGTGCCATAAAATACAGAAAATTTTAAAAACATAATTAATACAGTTGAGATAACTTTTTATTTTGTCTTAAGTATTGCTGGATTTGATATGATAACCTTCATTTTATGAAATAGGTCTAAGAGTTTCTGCTGTTACATTTTCCTGTGTGTATGTGTGTGTGCATGTGTGTGTATGCATGCACAGTGAGAGAGGGAGGGGGAGAAGGGGAAAGAGAGAGAGAGAAAGCAAGAGTTTCATATAAGTAAAATGTAAATAATTCGTAAGTGTGATTAAGGCTTCACTGGGGATCAGGTAGGGTTAGGTCAGGAACCATACTGGGAGAGCAGATCTTGCACACTAAGCCAACACTAGCCTTCAAGGCAGTGTTGGGGATCTCAGGGATGAGCTCTACAGGCTAAGAGTCTAGTTGGGAACCTCAAAGCAGAGGCAACTATTGAAGGGAAAGATGGTTATTTGCTTTCATAGAGGAAGGATAATGTTGAGGGGATTTTGCTGAAGAAAAGTGGGGTGCTGTACAGCTCTAAAGGTCCTAGATGCATAAGAAGTGGTGGAAGAAAACTGGCCTAAAAAGGCTTGAGGTAGGTGGAAGGTGTGGAGAAGAGAAAGAAAAGGATGAAGGAACAAAGGGGATGAGAGCAAATAGCTCTATCCAGCTAAACTATCTTTCAAGATTGAAGTCAAAAGAAAGAGATTTGTGGACAATACTGAACTTACTGCCAACACATTATCAATGAAGAAATTTATCTCTCACAGACATTAACATGCTGGATGCCTTTTTCTGCTTCTCAGTCTGGAGCTCAGTAAATCCAGTGCTACTGCTTTGCATTTCTGCTCCACTTCCCTGTTTTCAGAGCTGGTTGTATCTTTTTTGGTTTCTTGTTTTTACTTTTTATCAACCTCTGCTATGTACTTGGACCAGAGGAAGACTTGTATATCAAACATGAAATTGTTACGTCATCCTGACCAGAAGTACCCTTACTTCTTTATACCTTCATTTCAACTTCCATATAATAAACTACAGAATAGTCTAGTACAATGCTTCTGAAACTACCTAGGTAAAGGATCAATGTGACATTTTTTCCAATAGATGAAAGAACAATACTTTGTCAAAGTCAACTGATCCTTGATTTAATGTGGCAGCAATGACAAATTGCTAAAAAAATTGTAAAATACTTAATTTCTGAAATGTGAATTTTTCACTTAAAATTATCTATGGATCTCTATTATCTACAAGAGAAATTTCAAATTCTGAGAATATGATATACATGTCCTTTGTGATATTATTTTTTTCCAGTTTCACTCTTACCTTTGTCTGCCTCAAACTCTATACCCACAATTAAGTGCTTGCAGTGTCTTAATCACTAAGAACCATAGAAGAGGTAAAGAAATATATCTTAAGCTAAGTTTCTGAAACAAATCTCAAAGCCAGATTGCAGAAATGGGCCACCAAGGAAGTTACTATTTATCTATATTAGGAAGCTTCTAGATCCAGAACTATATAGCCAGTGCTGTAATAGTAACAAAACTTGCTGCAATAGTAATGATACCATCAATACCAGTGTTCTGAAGAATTACACTATACCTGCTGTGATCAACACCAAGAAAATCAACATTCCACATCTTACCTCTCAACACCTATGAAGCTAGTCACTTGATATTATGACCTCTGTTAACATTGCCTCAGAAAAAAAAAACTGCCTTCCATATACTACAGAAATGCACTTGATTAGTGTGTGTGTGTGTGCGCGCACACACACACACACATGCGCAGAACCTTCTTGCAAGGAATTCTATAGAATATATATTTTAATATTCTGGCCTATGTAGCACAGGACAGGACACTAGATCAGTGCTTTTCATACTGCAGGTTATAAACTATTAGTGTATTATAAAATTAATTTAGGGAGTGATAACTTGTATATATTAATGAAATAAAATGGGATGGGATAGACTGGAACATATTATAGTGCACCTTCTGGGTTACTGTTGTTACATAAAAATTTTGTTTCAGTTATAAAAGAATGTAATATGGGTGTGTCCTGAGATAGCATATAAAATGCATTTATTACCATAGGTTTAAGTTCAAAAACTTTAAAATTATTGTTGTTATATTACAGTTGTCCCATTTTCCCTTATTGCTCTCCCCTGCCCCATCCAACCCATAGTCTCTCCCACAGTCAATACTTACTTTGTTCTCCATGTCCATGGGCCATCTATACTAGATCCTTAACTAAACTCTTCCCATCCTTTCTCCCTTTGCACCACTCCCCCCTCCCCTCAGTTCACTGTCAGTCTGTTCCTTGTTTCCATGTCTCTGGTTCTATTTTGCTTGTTTGTTTGTTTGTTTTGTTCATTAGTGTCCTGTATTGGGTGAGATCATATGGTATTTGTCTTTCGCTGGCTAGCTTATTTCACTAACCATAAAACTCTCCAGTTCCATCCGTGCTGTTGCAAAAGGTAGAAATTACTTTTTTCATCCTGTTGTGTAGTATTTCATTCTGTAAATGTACCAAAGTTTTGTTATGGTTTTTTATCTATTCATCCACTGATGGGCACTTAAGCTGTTTTCAGCACTTGGCTATTATAAAATAGTGCTGCTATGAACATAGGGGTGCATAGGTTCTGAAATGATTTATCAGGGTTCTTTAGGTATAAAGATTCAGTGTTATCACTGAATCAAAAGGCAGTTCTATTTTAAGGTTTTTTGGGGGAAATTTCATACAGTTTTCCATACTGGCAGCACCAGTCTTGCATTCCCACCAAAAATGCACCAGGGTTCCCTTTTCTCCACACCCTCTCCAGCACTTGTTGTTTGTTGATTTGTTAATGATTGCCATTCTGCCTGGTGTGAGATAGTATCTAATTGTGGTTTTAATTTGTATCTCTCTGATGGCTAGTGATGTTGAGCATTCTTTCATATGCCTATGGGCCCTTTGTATGTCCTCCTCAGAGAAGTGTCTGTTCAGGTCCTTTGCTCATTTTTTTTTTTTTTTAATTTTATTGTTGTTGTATTACATTCATCCCCTTTTTGCTCCCCTCTGTCCCCCTCCCCACCCACCCATTCCCCCAAAAGTCAATCCCACCTGTTGTCCATGTCCATGGTTCCTTTATACTAGGTTCTTGTCTTAGCTGCTCCCCTTTCTTGCCTCTGCCTCCCCCCTCCCACAACCCCTTTCTCCCTGACCACTGAAGGCCTATTCCTTGTATTCATATACTTGGTTCTGTTTTGCTTGTTGTTAGT
>PVIW01011459.1:0-37395 GCA_004026585.1 Noctilio leporinus | reverse complement strand
GTTGAGTCGCATTAGTTCTTTGTATATTTTGGAGATCAGACCCTTGTCTGAGGTATCATTGGCAATTATGTTTTCCCATACAGTTGGTTCCCTTTGAATTTTGCTGATATTTTCTTTAGCTGAACAGAAACTTTTCAATTTGATATAGTCCCATTTGTTGATTCGTTCTTTGATTTCCTTTGCCCTTGGTGAAGTATCATTAAACATATTTTTGCGTAGGATATCTGAAAGTTTACTGCCTATATTTTTCTCCAGGACCTTTATGGTGGCACTGCTTATGTTTAAATCCTTTATCCATCTTGAGTTTATTTTGATGTATGGTGTAAGTTGGTGGTCTAGTTTTATCTTTTTGCATGTTGCTGTCCAGTTCTCCCAACACCATTTGCTGAAGAGACTGTTTTTACTCCATTGGATATTCCTTCCCCCTTTGTCAAATATGAGTTGACCATAGAGTCCTGGGTTAATTTCTGGGCTCTCTATTCTGTTCCATTGATCTATATGTCTATTCTTATGCCAGTACCATGCTGTTTTGATGACAGTAGCCTTGTAGTATTGTTTGAAGTCCGGGATTGTGATTCCTCCTATCTTGTTCTTCTTTGTCAAGATTGTGGTGGCTATTCGTGGGCGTTTTTGGCTCCATATAAATTTTTGAAGTATTTTTTCTATTTCTGTGAAATCTGTCATTGGTATTTTAATTGGGATTGCATTGAATATGTAGATTGCTTTGGGTAGTATGGACATTTTAATGATGTTAATTCTTCCCATCCACGAACATGGTATATGTTTCCATTTATTTGTGTCTTCCTTGATTTCTTTCTTCATTGTTCTGTAGTTTTCTGCGTATAGGTCTTTTACCTCCTTCATTTAACCTTCTAAGCTGAAAATATTTGGTATCTGTTTGTGCTGTTCATATACATACATCACAAGAAGTCAGTTCGTTAGATTCAGAGAGGAAAACAAATACACTGGTCTTAACTATGACTTAAAGTTTTGTCAAGCAGCAAGTGAGGGATTTTGGCAAAATCCCAGAGGCAGAGGTTTGGTGAAAAGGAAAAGAGTCATTATTCAAAAGCTAAACAATCTTGGAATAAAAGCTTTCCACATGCATTAGTTACTTAAGCTTATCAATTAAGGATGAAATCTTTTTAACTCTTCAGTTCCTGTTTTAATCATTGCCTATCAACTAAGGCTACATTCTTTAACTCTTGATTTCCACCTATTAGCCTTCAATTATCTTATTTTTATAGGGTTAGTTTACAAACTAAAACAACATGAGGTACAAAAAGCTTCACAATTTTAGAAGAATGGCAGGCTTGCACCTTAAAGCCCATTCCCTCTAGAACGCCCAAAGAAGAATAACCCTGCAACCCTCTGCCAGGCCAGACCAATCCTAGGCCGTGTCTTGTATTCCTTCTTTCATTTAAAATACTTGGGAAATCCCTTGGGAAACACCAGTGCTATGGCCCAGTCATCCAGAAGCGAGTCTGTGCCTTCCTTCTGTTTAAATCTTCTTGCCCATAACTCCAAGAGTGCATCAGAGTCATTCTGCTTCTGATGCCATCCTGTCCTGGACTGCTTACCTGTGCCTCAGGCCACCTCCTCCCACAGCCCCTCCATTCTCCTCTTCAGTAATCTAATCCTACCTCCTGTATCAAAAGTAGTGAAAAACAGAGAAAGCCTTTTCTATTTTTATTTTACTCTAGATGTGGGAGGGGGAGGGAAGGATTTGCTGGGAAGGAAAATGGATTTTGTTTACTTTAAGACGTGAACAAAAATGAATTTCATTACCTATGAACTATGGGCCTTTCCAGTAGATAATGGGGAGCAATTGTTTCTGCTTCAGGAACTCCTTCCACAGATGTTACTATTTCTTAAATGGGCAAAGATACTTGCTGGTATCTTTCCTATCAATTCAAGAAAGGAAGACATGCTATCACTTAGGATCCCAAGTTAACATTGTAAAGTTTCAGATCTAGACAATGTACAACACCAATTTCAGTAACTTTTGTGATACCATTTTATTTTTGATTTGTTTGTTTATTTTTAAAAGATTTTATTAATTCTCCTTAGAGAGAGGGGGAAGGGAGAGAGGCAGAGAGGGAGAGAGACATCAATGTATGGTTGCCTTTCACCTGCCTCCAGCCACAGACCTGGCTGGAGACCTGGCTTGCAACCTGGTTATGTGCCCTGGCTGGGAAATCGAACCAGTGACCTTGTGATACAATTTTTAAAAATTGTGCTGACCTCATAGGAAAAACTAATCAGACCCCAATATTCTTTGTATAAAGATTATTCTTGGGGGAATATCTAACTTCAGTTCTGACTTCAACACCAAAAAAAGCAATAAAAAGACATAATGTTTCTTATCATTGTACTTTGATAATTAGCTCCTGATACCAAAATGATTGATTATAAAAATGTTAAGTATATTTTGTTGATTATGCTGTTACAGTTGCCCCAAGTTTTTTCTCTTTGCTTCTTTCTGCTCCCTGTCCCCCTTCACTCCAGCAGTCTCACCCATCTTAGTTCATGTCCATAGGTCCTGCATGTAAATTCTTCAGCTTATCATTTTCCTGTACTATTCTTAACATCCCCCTGTCAATTTTGTATCTATTAATTATGCTTATTAATCTCTGAACCATTTTCCCCTTCCTCCCTCTTCCCCCTCCCAGGTGATAACCCTCCAAATGATCCCCATACCTATGATTCCGTTCCTTTTCTGGTTGTGTGCTTGGGATTTTTGTTTTTATTTTTTTAGATTTGTGTTGTTGATAGTTGTTTGTTATTTTAATATTCATAGTTTTGATTTTCTAACTAAGTCTCTTTAATATTTCATATAATGTCTTGGTGATGATAAACTCTTTTAGCTTATCCTTATCTGGGAAGCACTTTTATCTGCTCTTCCATTCTAAATGATAGCTTTGCTGGATAGAGTAATCTTGATTGTAGGTCCTTGCTTTTAATCATGTTGAATACTTCTTGTCAGCCCCTTCTTGCCTGCAAAGTTTCTTTTAAGTAATCAGCTGATAATCTTAGAGGAACCTACTTTGTAGGTAACTCTCTTCTCTTCTTCTGCTGCTTTTAAGATTCTCTCTTTATCTTTATCCCTTGGCATTTTAATTATGATGTGTCTTGGTGTGGTCCTCTGTGGGTCAAGCTTGTAGGAACTTTCTGTGCTCTCTAGACTAGTATGTGTATTTCCTTCACCAAATTAGGGGAGTTTTCCTTCATTATTTTTTCACATAACTTTTCAATGTCTTGCTCTTTCTATTTTCCTTCCGGCATCCCTATAATGTGGATGCTGGTACATTTAAAGTTGTCCTAGAGGTTCCTAATCAACTTCTCATTTTTTTCAATTTTTGTTTCTTCATTCTGTACTGGTTAACTATTTCTTTCTTTCTTATGTTCCAAATCACTCATTTAAATCCTGGTTTCCTTCCCTTCGCCATCTGTTTCCTGTGGATTTTCCTTCATTTCGCTTAATGTAGCCTTCACTTCTTCCTTTACTCAAACATACTCAAACATGTGTGTCAAGTCTGTGAACATCATTATCACCAGTGTTTTAAACTCTGTGTCTTTTAAGTTGACTATCCCCTTGTTGCTTAGTTCCCCCACTGCAACCTTGATCTGCCCCCTCTTTGGGTCCAGACTTCTTCTCTGTCTCTTCAACTTGACAGGCTCCTGTGTTTGCCTCTGTGTCTTAGAGCTGTCCCACCTGTTATGTTGTAAGGGGTGGAACCTTAGATATTCATCAGTGCAGGGTGACCAGTCTTAACACATTGGATGGATCTGACAGGAAACAATGCTGTTTGCTCAACACTTGCCCCTTTTCCATGCATTTCTCCCATTTCCTACATGGGACTGATGCCTCTCTAGCTATTGCCCTGGCCATGGTTCCCAGAGTAGGTGGGTCTGCATACATTCTGGGATCCTCCAAATAAATGGACTTTGCCAGGAGACTGGCACTTTCTCCTACTGTCCAACTCCCACTGTTTGCACAGCCAGAAGCAATGATGATTTGTTTTCCCTAGTATTAGAACTGTGAGCTGTGAGGTCTAGTCTGGGGCCAGAATAGCTCCCCATATGTCAACCCCGACTTTTATAATGTGTGACTGTGCTTACCACCAGCAGGCCACAGATACTGCCTTGCTGCCGCCTCCACCACACTGTGTCCTCTCCACTTGGCTTCACCCCTCCTACCTGCCTGAAGAAGTATTACTTCCTTATATCCTTTTTTGTTGAACTTGCATGTGGTCCAATTTTCTAGTGGTTCTGATTGTTTTTAGTTATTGAGGTAGTGGTGGAGGGTAGTGAAGTGGCCAAAAGACCTGATTATAAAGATTTTTAAGAAACTTTAAAAACCTCACTTCTAAATATAATCTTTTGATTTTTAAAAAAAGGTTTAATTAATTAATTTTTTTAGAGAGAAGAGAAGGGAGGGAGAAAGAGAGGATGAGAAACATAAATGCATATTTGCCTCTGGCCTGTAACCCAGGCACGTGTCCCGACCGGGAATCAAACTGCAACCCCTTGGTTCACAGGCCAGTGCTCAATTCACTGAGACACACCAGCCAGGGCTAAATATAACCTTTTAAAAGTGAAAACTAAGGAAAGATCAGGTTAGAGTATAAAAATTACATTTAAAAAATTTTTTTTTCTTATTATTTTTAGAGAGAGAGGAAGGGAGACAGGCAGAGAGGAAGAAAGGCATCAGTGTATGGTTGCTTTTCACCTGCCTCCAGCTACAGTCCTGGCTGGAGACCTAGTTTAGTGCCCTGGCTGGGAATCAAACCAGCAACCTTAAAGTCTGCAGATTGGCTCCTTATCTGCTAGGCCACCAGCCAGGGCCCAAACATTAAATTGACACTGTAGGAAAACTTATTGGGAAAATTGCCCAGGGCCTAGACACTAAAGAAAGAGACTGACAACTCCAGGAGCTTATTGAGGGAACTTGTATATGAGAAAAGTCTTAGGCAGTAGCAAGGCTATGTGGATGTTTTCTGCACCACATGGCAGGCACTAAAAATTATATGTAGAGGATGGGAAAGTATAGGAAAAAATACTGTTGTGAGATCTGCCACAGATAGGGCAAAATCCCTTCCATGCAGTCCCTGGGCAGGGCAATGGACTACTGCAGGAACAGCACTCTTGGGCATAGAGGAGGGGTTGACTAGATAGCCACTGAGGAGATTTATAAGAATCCATCTCTATTCTGACCCATATCACAGGTCCTGCAGCAGTCACATCATGAAACAGTCTCTCCTCCACACAACTCTCCAAGTTGAAATATTCTCAGATTTACACCCTGGCTGGTGTGGCTCAGTAGGTTGACACCAGCTGCAAACCCAAAGGTCACTGGTTCCATTCCCAGCCAGGGCACATAACCAGGTTGCAAACCAGGTCTCCAGCCAGGTTTGTAGCTGGAGGCAGGTGAAAGGCAACCCTACATTGATGTTTTTCTCCCTTTCTCCCTCCCTCCCTGTCCTTCTCCCTGAAAATAATAAATAAAACATTAAAAAATATATATTCCCAGATTTAACTGAAGAATAGTTTTTATAATACCATAGACATTAGTTTAAAGAGCAAAGTGTAATTGATAGCAAAGATTGCATTTTAATGTAAAAGAATAATGATTCTAGGAGGTATTTTTTTAAACTATTTCCTTTGCATATATTGGGGTAGGATTACCTTTGTGGTTTTCATGGTTGCTGCAGGTAGAATATGCATATATATATATATATATATGTGTGTGTGTGTGTGTGTGTGTGTGTGTGTGTGTGTGTGTGTATATACACATTTATATATACATATATATATATATATATTATTTGGAGATAAATTCTAACTAAATATTAAAGAAGGTGGTGACCTAAGGCACGTTGCCCGAATAACACAATGTTAAATTAACTAAGTACAGGTTCACAGATATAGTCTTATACCAGCCTCTCCACTTTCAACATAATACACTCTAATGCAAAGCACAAAGTAACTCCTTAGTCTGCCCCAGTCACATCCCCAGCTGATATTTCCCTGATGAGATTGTGTTGAGGTGGATAGTGAGTAATGTTTTTTGTTTGTTTTTTATTGTTTTTAGGAATGCAGTATTTGCTAAACTAAGAGCAATGCATTTCTCTTCTGACAGTTTGGCTCTCCGTTACAGAACTATCTTCCCTTCAGGAATGTTTATATGAATTTAAAGTCAACCACAAAGTATTTAAGTGTAATAGGATTATATTTCTCTTGCCCAGAATCAGAATGTAGTCTCTAAATAGTGTGATTCTCTTGGCTTCCCTTAGCTCTCAGGTTACAGAGGTCAAGATGCCCATTTTGCTGTAGCCCAGGAGTCAATTTGGGATTGTAGCCAAAGGAGGTAACATTTACACATTTCATTTTGGTAAAACAAAACAAAAACAAAAACACAAAAACACAAAAAACAAAAAACAGAAACTCCAACACACTTTTGTAGCAGCAAGAGGAGGTGGAGCCCCTGTTTGCTCTAGAGGTTCTAAAATCTCAAACTCTTCTTCACTACTATTCATAATTCAAACAGACACAAAAGTTGCAAAGTAAGTGCCATTTTAGACCAACTGTAATATGAAGGATTCACATGGTGTGATAAAATACAATGTTTTAACCAAGATGCATACAGAGTGACAATAAACCTATTAGAGTCAATTAAACTCGACAGGTATATAAAATAATCAACCTCATAGGAAATTCTTGAAAGTAGGAACTAGAGGTAAGAAAGTTGGGGTTCATGGAAGTTTTGTAAATTATATCCCCAAAGGGTTTGAAAGCCTACACCAGACTTTTGGAATGAGTTGGCAGAAATACACAAAAAAGCATTTTAAGAAAAAGTCATTTGGAATTAATAGCCAAATTTACAGACAGAACAAAGAATAATGATGGATTGGAAAACTGGAAAATTTTACTAGTTTTTAGACCAGTGAGAATGGACAATATTGATGCAAAAATATATATATAATTAATTGATATACAAAACTGACATAAAAATGAGCATATGCAATATTTTAATATGTGAGAATAATCATACCTAAAAATATATATTTGAAATCATCTGTATGAAGGTTGTATAGGATGTTAGTACTTTCTAGGAGAAAGCACAGAGAGAGTAGATGTCTAATCAAGCAGCAATCTGATGTGATGAAAAGAAATTTTCTTCACTTTAAAATATCAAGCAAGACTCATGGCTCAAATCCTGGTTTTGCCGCTCACTAATTTTGTGAGTGTGAACTGCTTTCCTGCTCTGTCCTCAATTTCTTCATCTAAAATAGGGATAATGATTCCAGATTCTTGCCACTCTTACCAGCATTTAGGTGTGGCTCAGGAAATATTAATCTCCTTTTATTCCCCAAAGCTTGGAAGCTAGGAGTGCATATTTAGAATTCAGGAGGAATATAATGTCACAAAGCATGGTTTTAAAGTAATTGGGTGGAGGGATTCATTGGTTACCAGAAAAAAAGAAAAAGAAAAGAAAAGTAAAAAGGATTCTGTGATCAAATGAAATTCCCCTTGGAGATTTTCACTGTAGAATTAGTGTATTGGAGGCTCTTACAAGTGTGGAAGTAAAGAAATCTATCACATTTTTTTTTTTTAATCAGAGTTTTCCCAAACCTATTTGCCCACAGAGTCCATTTTTTATGAAATACCAAGTAACATATTTTTCTTATTGAAAAAAGTGTAAGCACAGTATCACAAAATCACAGAGGGGAAATTTTCCAGAAATATGTGTGTGATATCGCCAGTGCTTTAGAAATAAGTGTGTAAAGATTGAAGAAAGGGTTTGGCAACTGAGTGGACATAGTTGAATATTCAGTCTAGTCTTAGCAAAGTAATTTTAGGTAAAAATATAAATATGTATGTATATAGTTTTGAGACCATGGATTAAGAGGAAACGGGTACTGAGTAGGTAACTTTATTGCATATTTGTTAAAGAAGGAGAGAAATTACGTTACAGCTCAGAGTTCAAAGTGTGAAAATAAAACCATGCTCTACTAATATGAGGACAAAATAGAAATATATAGCGGGAGGAATATACTGAAGCTATGGAAGAGAGAAAAAACTAATGTGAGTATGGTTCTGGTGACAAGAATGAGTGTGGCTGAATGCAGAGGTAATTTGGTAAGGAGTCTGTTTTCTTGTTTCTAAACTCTAGAGGAAATTAATAGGACACAGAGCAGGACCAGTGAGGAAGAAACATGGAAGAGCTTTAATAAAGGGGCTCAATGTCATAAAAACCCCTTTCCCAGTAATCACACGTGATCTTCTCATTATAAATTCACTAATCTTATTTTTTTAATACCAAAAAGGCCTAATTTTTTTTTTTGAGACTCCTCACTGCTATTCCAACATTCCAGTTTTCTCCAGTGCTTCACAAACTTTCTGGAATACCTATGTCCTAGTCTCTGAGCCTGACTTCTCTTCCTCAGTTCAAACCTATGACATCATAACTTCCAGTTCACCGATTTACTTTTATCATCTCCATCCATAATATCACCCTGTAATACTCCAGCTCTTTCCAAGATGTAATATCTAGAGAAGGTTACTATGTCTTTGTTACAAAGCAACTATTTCTCTTAACCGAATTAGAATTTTCACCTCCTGGACATTAATCAGCCTGCAGACAAAAGGAGGTCTGTCCAGAAAAAATCTAGCCCTTGTTAATATAAAAAGGTTAGCCGCAATATTGATGTAACCTGGCAGCCAAGAAAAGTGGACTGGAATGTGTATGTGTGAACAATGATGACTTTACTGTACTAGTCAGTGGGGGCAGTAGATGCTGTTGAGTGAGCATGTGTACTGTATGGCCATTTGCATTCAAAATGACTAAGTGTATAGAGCAATGAATCTGGCATCAAATTTTAAGTTAAATTTGAACATTCTTTTCCGGAAACTATTTGGATGATTCAGAAGGCTTTTGGTGATGATGCAATGAGTGCAGCACAAATAAAAGTGTGGCACAAATGCTTCAAAGATGGTGGAAAATCTATTGAAAGTGATTATGTTCAGGAAGGCCTGCAACAAGCAGGACACCTGACTAAGAATGTTGGATGTGTCCAGGCTGCAATTACCAAGGGTTGGGGGTGATTGACAGTAAGAGAACTAGAAGTGATCTGAGGATTCCAAAAACTACTGTGTCTGAAATTTGGATGCAGGATCTTGGCATGAAATGTGTTGTGACAAAATTTGTTTCATGTGTTCTGCTAGCAGAGTGGAAGGAATTATTCTGCAATTGTTAGTGACTTGATTCAACCCACTGCCAACTAACCCAATTTCCTCAAGAAGGTCATAACTCTGAAGGGGATGGAGGCATCATTGTCCTATGTATAAAGTTTCTTGTATCTTGCAGGTTCTTCAATAAATGTCTCTTTCTTATTACATGGCTGGATATTTTCTGGATAGACTTCATATACTTCTAGTTCAAGTTTATTGTTTCCAAAAATGAACATAGTTTTTCTCTCTAGAAAAGTTTTGAGTCTCAATTAGTTGCATCTTCACCCATCTATTAATAGAGAGAGTCAGCTATCAAGTCCTGTGAATTTCATCTTCAGAAAGACTCCATAGTCTCTGGATTTTTAAAATAACCTATCAACTGTTCATATCACAGGCACATTTGTTGAAAGTCTATCCTTACGTTCCATCCTTAAGAGGCCACAGATCTATGTGTAGAGTAACTCAACTGCATTTAACCCTCACCTACTAAAGAATTTTTAGTCACTAATCTTTTGTCATTCGTAGTTATCATATCATCTTCCTAAGCTCTTATTCTGTTTCACTTCTCCCAATGTTATCTCCCAGAACCCCCACCAAGTAGCTGTTGTCCAGAAACTACCTATTACACAAAACACTAATCAACTTAATGCTTTCCCTCAGTCTGGAAAGCTTATTTTTCTCCACTTATTCAGATTCTACACCTCCTCCTGGTCCTGTCTCAGATATTATCTCCTCAAGTAACTCCATTCTTTCAGTTGTGGTTAAGCACTTCTCAGTGTGTACTCCCTAGTTACTCATCATTTATGTTTTGTAATTATATCTTGAATGTCCCCTTCTATAGATACCTGTATCTATATCTATATCATCTATTTCTGTATCTATATTATCTCTACTTCTATCTTTATCATCTATATCACCTATATATCTATATATCATCTATATCTATATATGTTTTAGCTCCCAAAATACAGAGATTATACCTTATTCATCTCTATATCATCAGCCCCTAAATAGTTCTAAATTATAAATAGTCATAAATTATATTTATGTTTATAAATTATAAACATAATAGTTGCTCAGTAAATATTTGCTCAATAATTATTATGTTGTGTACCAGAATAGAAATTTCAGGACTGGCCAAAATATGATGAATCAAAGTTTGTATAATGAAATTTTATTTTGTGCAGGCAATAACAGAAATTGTAACATTAAAATTACTATTATAAAATACTTTATGTTTAAATCAAGTAATGAAAAATGAAACTCTGCTTATGAGAGTTTAATCTCCAAGAGAGTAGTCTATCAAAATACATTCCCTATAGTGTATGTATTTTACAAATCATCTCAAGATGTATTTTACAAATACATCTCATAGTGTATGATCTGAGGTGATAATAAAACACCATACAACCTGATTCCCTGATGTCAAGATTGTGAATTAAAGTTCTGTAGCTATCAGATGCCTCCTTATGGAAAAGTGGGATGATTTAGTCCCTTATTTTTATCTACTAATATATTTTTCATATTCGATTATTTATTCCCTAATGCTAACTACCAAGTTTGTTGGACACAAAGACCCTAGACTTTTCCTAAATTCAGTAGTAATTTTAAAAAATTTAACTAATTCTAATTCCTATAGATCATGACCCTATCATGAACTCAATCTTTAGTGACCTTTTCCATGTACAGGATAACTTGCTCTTCATTTATTTTATCTCTTTTTTACCTTTATTTTTATTGTTTACAGTATTACAGTGGTCCCCAAATTTTTACCCCTTGCCTACCTCCAACTAGGCCTCTCCCCCTCCTGCCTCAGACCACCACCACACTGTTTGTGTCTAAGGGTTATACATACATGTTCTTTGGCTCATCCCTTCCATTTATTTATCTTTAAAAAAATATTTTATTCATTATTTTTGGAGAGAAGGGTAGGGAGAGAAGAAGGGAGCAAAACATCAATATGCAGTTACCTTTCACCTGCCTCCAGCTAGATCTGGCTGGAGACTTGGCTTGCAACCTGTTATGTGCCCTGACTGGGATTCAAACCAGTGACCTTTGGGTTCACAGGCTGACACCAGTCTACAGAGCTATACCAGCCAGGGCCATTTATTTATCTTATAGATTAAATTCATACATTCACACTTCCTATCTCCACCAGCAAGTGAATTTTCTCACTTCTTAGTGAAAATATGGTTCAGATTGTATGTCTTCCCCTGACCAAGGTATAAGTGACATAATTTTATTGTCATTAAACGTTTTGAATATTACGTTGCATGAACCAATAATCTTGCTTTCAATAGAATCCTCTTGCTATTCCAAGTTAGGAATTGCCCTAGTTATTTTTTGGAGATGTGGAACTAATAGGCTGTTCTCTCTACTTTTGAAATACCTCATATCCTTCTCTCTCTGTTTCTCCCTCTCTCAAGTTAATCAGAATCAGTTCTTTTGATTACAGTTTTAAATCCCAAACTTATATATACATCAATATTCTCAGTTTATCATTCCTATACTCCATATCTAAAAAATGGTACAACTGTGAAATTATTCTGGAATATTCCCAATTCTTAACTAATCCTATTTTGTTAAGCATAAATAAAAATATCCTACACCATCTTCCCCAAGTCTATTTTCTCTTTTTTACTAATGTCAATGTAGTTCAAGTCCTCATCCCCGTCTCTGGATTATAGTAGATTCTTCTCCAAATGTATGCATGATATTTCTAAATGAGATTTCTAGAATTAATATTTAATATGTCACTACCTGTTTGACATTTTTAGTACATCCCTTGTTACATCTAAAACATGAATATAGAGCTATTCATGGTCTGGCCCCTACTTTCATTTCTCATGTCACCTGACACTTTGTCGCCAGTACAATTCACCAATGCACCTTATTTTCTCCAGATGGTTGTCCTGGCTCTTTGCTCAAATTCTTTACTGCACTTTCCAAATAGATTCCCTTCTCCCATGAAATCCTTCATTCAGGCTCTTTTAGTGTTGGCTGAAATTATTGTTTTACTTATTGCTCTCCTATTAGTGGGCTGAAATCATGTTTCATTCATCTCTGTAAACTGTATGCATACTATTTGGCACATTATATGCATCTAAAAGATACATAGAAAATCGATGATGTTGCTTATCTTCTTTGGTGGTCATGAAACTCTAATACTGACATTTTGAGTTTCACATATGCAACATACATATACATATACATATACACACATCAAATAATTACTACATATTTCCTTTATTCCCCCTTTCTTTCCTTCAGTATCCTTGCTATTTGTTCACGTGTCTCAGATATTGTTTGTTAGGTGAGCTTGTAATTATCTCTACTTTCTTTACATTTTCTCATTGGAGTCAATAGAAAAATAGCAGTATTCATTTTAATCAAAATACTAGCACATCCAGCAATATAACAACAACTTTTAAAGAAATAGCTAAACAACACAACTTGTCAATTAAATACATATTTATTTTTCTCGTTTACCTAGTAAATAATACTGTATTAAAATGACAAGCTCTTGGTGTTTTTCTCTAAAATACATTTGATACACACATACACCTTTTTTTTTTTTTTTTTCCTTTGTATCTATTGCCTTTATAAGATTTCTTTGGGAATTTTGAACTTTCCTACATATCATGTCCCTGTCCCTCAAACAGTACAAAAATACCAGATAGAAGGTGGAAAATGTATGTTTTAAATAGAACATCTTGCTCTACTGAACTGAGAAAGTCTTTTTTGTTAGTGGAATATCCTGCCGTATATTTCTTAAATGTTGACATTCATGGTAAATAATTTGTTTTCATTAATATCAGAAGTGCCTAAATATTTTATCTCCTGTTTGCCAACCTAGATTAGGCTTCATAAATCTGTGTCCTACATCTCCTGAACTCTTTTTCTCAGAAAAAATTGAGTTCTTTTGAAATTTTTTATACATGATTTATGGCTATCAGTAGGTCACAGTATGGCATGTTTTCCCAGACATCAAAAGTCAAATACCATTATCCTCCTCTTGTAAGTGAATCAAGATTTTTGGTAGGAAAAAAAATCAATTTTGCTTGAAATTGACATGTTTTCACATATTTCATATCAAAAAACACTTCTAAACATTCTCTATTAAACCATAAGCTTCCATACAATGAGGAAAATACATTCCATGTTGCTTGAAAAGTTAAGTCATTTATACTACGTTTGACTACAATTTTTGCCAGTGATCTTCAGCTTGACTCATTGCTATTAAGAATTATTTTTTTCATTTATTTTTTAAAAATTCATTTGGTGTTATTTTCTTGGCTACAGTGACCCATGATGTGACCCAACTAGCATAGAACTTTCTCCAAACTACAGATATCCCACAATGTAAGGGGCTAATATTTGAATTAGTAAGACTCCATTCATGGGGCTATTGAAGCCAGGTAATTATTCTGTGGAAGATACTCATTTTCTTTTGCAAAGTCTGCAACCAAAAGCAATGTAGCTTCCATAGACTCTAAACTTATGATGCCAGATATAAGTTAAATGATTCTGTGCAATTTATATTCAGTAACAATTAACATTAATACTGTCTTTCAGTTCTAAATGACAATTTTTGACTTTGCACATATAAGGTCATATAAACTCAGCTGTTCCTCAACTTAAAAAATGCCATCTTCATCACCCTGGCCTTGGTTGGAGTATTGTCCCATATGCCAAAAGTTTGTAAATATGATTTCCAGTCAAGGCACATTATCTAGGTTGCATGTTCAATCACCTCTAAGAGAATATAGGGAGGCAACCAATAGATTGTTCTTTCTCACATAAATGTTTCTCTCTCTTTTTATTTTTATCCCCCTTCCTCTCCCTCTGAAGTCAAAAACATATTCTTGGGTGAGGGTTAAAAAAAAATATTCTTCAAATTGACTTCCCTATAATTGGCCTAACAGACTTAAATATTTTGTTCATGTTTACTGTTTTACCTTTACTTTTTTTGTTTCCAGTGAACTGTTTTATTATTAATAGTTTAATTAGGGAATTTGTACATTTTTATTTTCTTTTCCAACACAGTACCAATATGAAGGTCAAAGGGGATGTCACAAAATAGCTAGTGGGATTGGCCCACTGTCCTATCATCCTTTCTCCAGCTATTTATACATACTTTGTAAGCATACTGAGTTCAGCTTGGTCAGATTTGATCTTTTTTTTTTTTAAGTCACAAATTTCAGATAAATTCTCAGATATCTAAAAGGAAATAAACATATCAACAAATGCTGATTCCATAAATATGGCAATTTTAATATTTAAAGCCAAGTTCCATCATGACAGCATATGCCTTGAAACTGGTAATGCACATTATTTTCTGCTTTCATGCTCTTGGAATCACCCCTAAGTCCATAATTTCTGTAGCACAACAATATTTCATAGCGATTTTACTAAAGTAATTTGCTGTAGTCCTTATCTAAACATGTATAAATATATGATGAACTGTAAAAGCTATTGATTTTTATGTTGTACTATTAAAAGGTTGTAGTTAGGTTTTTTAGATCAAGACATTTTAGAGGAAAAGGTTATAAAATAACATTTTAGTGCAACTATTAACTACTTTATTAAGATACAGAAAGACTTGAGGAAACATAAAAAACAGCAATATATTCTTATCACACTTTTAAAAATATTTAAACTTATACTTTTAACTGACTATTAAATTTTATATATGTTTACCTTCAAATAGTCACTGTTGTATCTTTTCTCAGTATGAGAAATTGATTTGGCACAAGTGAATGATAGATGTGATTTTTAAATTTTCTCTTTCTATATTTTTTATAATTTTGAAAATTTTATTTTAAACCACAAACATATATGCAATCATTTACATCTGGTCTCTCAATTGGGCAGTAAAATATTGAACAATACTCCTCATAGGATCATTGCTATATCTCACTATTATGCACTTAATGAAAAATATTTTATCTATTTTATTGACTGAATAAGAGTAGATAAAGGTTGATTATGATTTTTTAAAATTTTGTTTTATATAGGGAATTTTTTCTCTACATTTTATGTGTTAAGGGAAATCAACTAGTAATCTCATCATACTTAGCATTTATAAACTTAGTGCTATTTTAATTGCCCTCTGCAAATTTCTAAACCAAAGAAAGAAAAAAAGTTTACTTGTTCCAAGTAAAATACCCATACTGAGTATACCAATATCATTTAATCAGTTATAATGAAGAACTTAAACTGGGCAAATTATTTTGTATATAAAAAGTGCACAAATTTAGAAGCCTGTCTTCCTTCCTACTTTCCTTCCTTCTTTCCTTTCTTCCTCTTTTTGAATGATACTTTTGTGGTACCTTATCTTTGTTTTACCTACTTTCTTAGTGGCCCAACTTGATCCACTGATTGAGTCTCCATCCACACCTGGCTGGTGTGGCTCAGTTCTTGGGAGCATCATCCCATGCCCCCAGAGGCTACCTGTTCGCTTCCCAGTCAGGGTACATACCTGGGTTGCCAGTTCAGTCACCAGTCAGGGTGCATGTGGTGGGCAGTGATTGATGCTTCTCTCTCACATCAGTGCTCCTCTCCGTCCTCTTTCTCCCTCTCTCTCAAATCAATATATATAAAACTTCCTTCTTACTGGCCCTAAGGAAACTATGGCACACAGCACTGCACCACAACTGTCATTAATGTGTATTACGGACATTATGCTGCTCTTTTTTTTCCTTCCTGACTCACAGGTGACTGGCTGTGGACCCCAGCTTTCAATACATACTTACCGCTTTATCAGGCATGATTGTTAATCCAGTTACCTATTTTATTTGGTAATTAATTAAACAAATATTTCAAGGGCACAAACTATATCATAAGGGTCAGTTCTAGATACTATCATATATTAATAAACAAAATAAAAATATATTACCTCCTGGTACTTACATGGTGGTAAAGAGAAACAAGTTTACCCGCTACATGAAGTGGTGGAGAAATATGAACCAGGGAAGAGGGGTAGGGGACTCAGGAATTCAGTAAAGGAAATGGTTCATTTCTTAATATGTTGATCAGGGATGCTTTTGCTAAGAAAGTGGCATTTGAGTAAAGATTTGGAGGTTGACAGGAAGGGGTGAATGATGCTTATATCTGGGAAATGCAAAATCTCTAAGATGGTAAAGGGCTTGTAGCATTCAAGGAACAGGAAAAGACAGTGAAGCTGGAGCAGAAACCCAGGATGAGGAGAAAAGGGAGATAGAGGGTCAGAAAGGTGGAGAAGAAACTTTTAAGGACTTTTGATTTTTATTCTCAGTCAAATGGGAAGCATTGAAGGCTTTATGCAGAAAACTGCTATGATTTGACCTACATGTCTGTTGTGTCTAAAGATTTTAAGTCAAAAAATTGAAGAGAACATTCAATTAGAGTGTTAATAGAACCATCCTGGGAAATGATGATGGTGACTTCAGCCGAGATGCTACATTTAGAAGTGCAAAATTGTTGTATTTGAATAGGGTTTGAGAGTACAGTCATTGGGATTTGTAAAAGGATTGGATGAATATGAGAGACAGATTATCCTAGGATGACTAGAGATATAGCTTTGTGAGTCTTGAGCACACAGTTGGTATTTAAACTATGAGACTGTATGAAATTATTAAAGGATTCCATGTAGCTAGGGAAGAGTCCAAGGACCTATCTCTAAGGCTAAGAGACTGGGGGAAATAAGGAGAAACCAACACAGGAGACAGGGAGAGAGACTGGCTATAAGAGGAAAATCAGCAGAGTGTGTAGAGCCATGGACACCAAGAAAAGGAGGTATTTCAAGGAGGAGGGGGAATTGACTGTGCTAAATGTTGTTGAAAACATAGATAAGATGGGCTGGAGATTTGTTCAAAAGATGTAACAGCTTGGAGGTCATTGTTGATCTGGATAAGAAAGTTATATGAGGCACGGAGGGAGGATTGGAAAAGCACAGTTGCAGTGGTTCAGGAGAGAAATGAGACAGTGATTGGGAGAAGTCAAATACCTTGTAACAACTTTTGCTATGAAGGGAATAAAAAGTAGGGTAGTAGGGGCAGTGGAGTCAGACAAGTGAAATTTTTGTTTGTTCGTTTAGTTTGTTTCTAATACTGAAAAAAATAATAGCTGAAAAGAATGGTTCAATGAAAGAGAAACTCATGATGGGAAAGAGAAGACAAAGTTGATGGAAGGATGTTTTTAAAGGTGAAATGTAATGTGTTTAATGTATTAACAATGAAGTTATGTCTGTTAAAAAAATGAACAGTATAAAGTCATTCCTCAATTTTTCATTTGTCAAGACAAAATCTCACTTTCCTTAAATATTTATTTATTTATTTATAGTGAGAATGGGAAGAAGAGAGAAAGAGAAACATTGATGTGTGAGATAGAGATCAAATGCCCCCTCCACCCCCAGCTGGAGACCTGACTGGCCAGCAAGCCAGGCATGTGACCTGAGCTGGTGACCTTAAGGTTCACAGGCTGGTACCCAATCCACTGAGCCACACTAGCCAGAACCAAAATCTTATTTCTCACATGAATCTAGAAGTAACTTGATATGCATTTTTTAGAATACTATGTGCAAATATCCACACTGGCACATAGAGAGGCACTCTTAAAATATAGATTCATGCTGTGCTATAACTAATGAAGTTATTTTAAAGGAACTTAGTAGTTTTTTTAAATTAATTTATTGTTGTATTACAATTGCTTCATTTTCCCCCATTGTTCTCCCCCCGTCTCCCCTCCTTAGCCCCTCTCCCACAATCAACTCCCACCTTGTTGTCATTGTAGTTTTTTAAATCCTTGTTCAACCATGTTTTTTATTTTATTTTATTTTATTTTTTATTTGAGGGAGTGAGGGAGAGAATGATGAAAGGGGAGAGAGAAAGAGAGATACGTTGCTTCCTATACATGACTCAACGCGGGGGGCAAACCCGCAACCTAGGTATGTGACCTGGAATCAAACCCACAGTCTTTTGGTGTACAGGATGATGTGTCAACCATCTGAGCTACTTACCAAGGCAAATAATTGCAATTTTTTAAAATATTAATTATACAAATTATTTCCAAATTATAATTTGTAAATTTTCCTCATTCATTTGTAAGTTACATTTCTGTTTTTCTCTGAGCCATAGCTGGTGTGGCTCAGTGAATTGAGTCCTGGCCTATGAACCAAACAGTCACTGGTTTTCTTCCCAGTCAGGGCAATACCTGGGTTGTGGACCAAGTCCCCACGTGGGGGCACATGAGAGGCATTTGATCTCTTTCTTTCACACATTAATGTTTCTCTTTCTCCCTCCCTTCCTTTATCTCTCAAAACAAAATCTTTAAAAATATTTTTCTCTTATAACAATTAATACACATTAATTATAAAGTTAGAAAATAAGGAAAAGTTCTATCATATGAAAAAATACTTTTTTCTAAATTCACTTCCCAGAAGAAAAAGCTGTTATTTTTATTTGAAACTGTTTTATATGAATGTTTTATTTTATATGAATATAACAACAATGAACAAAAATGAACATGAGAGATTTGCTGTAATTCAAATGCTTTAGTTTCAGAAATAATAATTTGGTTCTCAAAAATTAATCTAAAGTTTAAAAAAGTCATAGAAACATTAAACTAAAATTACTGTTGTAATTTTAATTGTGTTTCTTAATGGCCATAAGGTTATTTGCATTAATAATAGTGGATCAATTGCATTCTAAAAATCAGAGTGTTCCACTGATATCCAAGCAGCAAACTAAATCTTCCTAATTTTTAAAATTAATTTACTAATTCAAAAAAGATCTACCAGACACTGGCAATGGGCTAGGTGTTATTTTAGGAAGTGAGGATGCAATAATTTCAGTGCAAGCAAAGGCCTTGACTCAGGGAGTTCATAGTCATTTTAAAAATAAAAATGGATTTTTAGATCTAAATCTAGATTTTAAAATAATAGTTGGGAGATGTTGATTTAAAGATAAAATTACTATAATTTCCAAATGACTCTTTTAAGAATAATACATAAGGGATAACTATTATAATTAATATTATAGTACTATTATAATATTATACCTATTATAAATAAAAATTATAAATCACATGGCTTCATATTCTCAGGTCCCTTGTCCCTGTATAATTTCTTCAAACATATAGGTGTGCTGTTGTGTCTCTAGAAAATTATAAGATCTGTTGTTAATTTTTTCAAGTTATATTACATTTAGCTTGTTTCATTTATGAATCATGGCTCGCTCTCTTTTTTAAAAAATCTTCCTGGAATTTTCTTTTTATTTGTTTATTTTCTTAAAAATGTGAATTTTTATTAGCAACTATGGACCATAATCATATGTCTGGATTTTGTGCATACTGAGCATGCAGCCTGCTTTTTGATTAATACTGTCTTCTTGAAGACATATCTGAGGGATTTTCTAGATAGCTACATGACCGTAATACTAGACTTGAACATAATTTTTCTTCTACTTTTATTTCTTGGGTTGGTATTTAATTTTGCTTGGCTTATTTTTCAGGAGTCCTGAGGTGTTAAATTTTCTGAGCTCTTGTATGTTTAAAAATAATTTTATTTTCCTCTCAAACAAAAATGGCAATTTGATTAGATATAGCATTCCGACTTTAAATAACACCCACCACCCTTTCCGGCACACACACACCCTCCCAGGTTGCAGGTGGGAAATAAGCTGATCAGGCACTCACTGTTTCAGCCCAGAATCAAGCAGGAATGCAGATTTAGTAGGAAATAGGGATTTGTTAAGGGAGCTGGTTTATGTAGTTTGGAAACTAGTTAAGCACATTCTCAAGGCTGTACCCATCTGCTGCTGAAGCTTGAAGCCTACAGGTAGGCACTCAAGAAAAAGCGATCACATGTTAGACTGGAAACCACAAGCACTAGTTAGAACCTCACAAGAACTGAAACTCAGTCTTTCTGTAGTGAGGCTAGCTTGCAGAAGCTGAGATCTTTGTTTGACTTAAACACACAACCTAGCTGCTGCTGTTTCAAGCCAAGGAATCAAGCCAGCAGATCCGTGGCAATGTCTATGAGCTACAAAATGGCCGTTGCTTCCTTTCTTCCTTTCAAATCCTGAAGAATCTTTCTTGGCTCACTCTACTCTGAATATACAAATCAGGGAATTCAGGGAAATGTAACCAAGTTTCTAGGCAACTGGACAAGTTGGGATGTTACAAAATCATCACACTTGATTTTTTAAGTGTTTTAGGTAGCCTGTTTTTGTGACTTTTTACTTACTTTTCTCCCAACCTTTAAGATTTTATTTTTAATTTGAACTTCTAAAACTTAACAAGAATTAACCAATATGGTATATCACCATCACCTTCATTTTCATCCGTATCTGCATAGTATATGTTAAAGTAAGATGGCATTGCTTTATTGTTTCTTTTTTTCTTAAAAGCATTTTATTTATTTTGCTATTACAGTTGTCCCAATTTCCCCTCTTTGCCCCTGTTGTTTCATTTTTTTTTTTTTTTCTGTATGTAGTGGGACAAATTTTAACAATTTACGTTTCTTTAGTGGAGAATTAATTTTATTTTTATGCTTCTTTCTATTCTTTTTTTTCTGTGATAACTTTAAACTGTATATATTGTCTATATTTAGCTTCTATAATCCAGTTATTTTACTTATTGTGTACCCCCTTTTCCCTTAATTTTTGTTTTATTATCCAAATTGCTGATATGGTTTGTGGCACGTCTTTTCTTTTTTGATTTTTTACTGAGTGTTTGTAAGTACCTGTTATGTTATTTTTAAATTTTATTTACTTAAAGATTTTTATTTATTATTTTTAGAGAGAGGGAAAGGGAATGAGGCAGAGAGGGAGAGAGACATCAATGTACAGTTGCATTTCACCTGCCTTCAGCTACGGAACTGGCTGGAGACCTGGCTTGCAACCTGGTCATGTGCCCTGGCTGGGGAATCAAACCAGCAACCTTTGGGTTTGCAGGCTGGTACCTTATCCACTGTGCCACTAGCTAGGGCTTTACGTTATTTTTTAAAATTGTAATAATTTATTCTTATTTTCTGATCATACCTTTTTCAAAACATGTAATGAAGACATGAATGAATGATAGATAGATAAATACACAATATTTTCAAGTAATGACCTTTTTTAAAGTTGCTTCAATGTCCTCTTAAATTTTTGAGTACAGGAATACTTTAAATTCTTTTTTGTAATATGCATTATCTCTGTTCATCTTGGCCTTTATTAAACTGTTGGTTTTCCTCATTTATCTTGAGATTCTTGAGATTCTTGGTTGTTCATTTATGTATTGCAGTTGAAGGATTAGTTTGAAACATGGGCTTCATCCCTGGCTTTACAAAATAGGCATATCCATCTGGGAAAGGGAAAGATTAGTTGGTGATTAGCAGCTCTTTCAGGTTTAACAACACATAGGAACTCCTAATGGAAGGGCTCAAGTTGACTTTTTGCCTTCCTAAAATCATTGGTGTTGGTGTTCCCAACTCTCCTCTCAGTCAAGGTGACTGCCAGATTCCCCACTAGAAGAAAAATCATTAGGCTCAAAAACAGAAAAAATGAAAGAGACACTAAACTTTCTAGGACCATGTCTTGACAGCCCTGAAATAAGGGAAAGAGGAAGCTCTGAATCAATGTCAATTTCTACGTCACCCAGAATCCAAAGGTGGTGTTCATTTACCTTCTGCAGACACACGTTTTATAAAAAGCCATGAGAATGCCTTGCGTAAATTGCAGCATTATGAATGGGAATGTGGAAGTAGGGATGTCAAATGCCAAATGTGAAATGTGTTCATAAAAATGCTATTAGGTTTCCACTTCTAGGAAACCATGCAGTTATTTTCATGAAAGGTTAAAAGCAATGGCCATGTACCACTGAAGATTATTTTACTGTTTTGTGTGCAGTTTGAAGACTGCGAGGCATAAATTAGACTTAGGTTGCACAGTATAAGTTATATTTTTATGAGGGTAAGCTTTTGGATGAGCATGTATTTCAGGGCTTATCATTCTTAACTTGAGTGCTTTTGTCACTCCAACCAGTAGGGATGTCCCTCTCTGGGGACTCTCTGTTGATAAAAGTCTTAAAGTACACTCACAGAAGCTGCCACCACCTGCCAGCAAGAGGTAGGAATTCTCTGGGAATAATTGAAACAGGGCAACCTTCCTATCATATAATATAAGCTCGTTATCATTCTGTCTGAGCTGTCTCAGTTGATAAATATATGTGATACACTGTAAAGAATGGAAGCTTTCCATTCTCCTTTCCTCCAGGTGTTAAATTAATCCCTCCTTGTTCCTCCCACCCACCCCTACAGCATTGCACACATTGGTACTCACACTGGTAACCTCAAACCACAACCCCAGCTGTGATGGAGATGGCTCTACCCTATTTGAACTGCAAGCAGAAAAGATCACCAAGAATAAGGGAGCAGGCACTTTTAAACTGTGTGATGATTCATTTTCCTGACAGAGCTTTCTGATCAGGTTCCAATCCAGCTTCTTTTCTGCTTAGGCTTCTACGAATAGAGATCTGGCAGAAGCAATTTTCTGCTTTTAAGTTAGGTAGGAGCTTTATAAGGGATGGAGTACAATTATATCTAACATGCCACATTTAAAAGGCCTATTTTAGATTTCATTCAGAATCATTAAGAATAGTTAATGCATCCTAGCCCTAAATTGTCCATTAGCACACATTAACACATAGTTGTCAAGTTACAAGTATCAAACAAGTTATTTCTTTTGTTTGTTTTATATGTTTATATAATTTTCTTGTTTCCAAAATACATGCTTTGCTACGATTATAAAAAAAGATTATCTATTTTTAAAATCTCACTGTTACATAGCATTCTGTGAAAAATAATATACAAAAGTCACCTGAAATTTCACCAGACTGAGGAAACCACTATTTATATTTTAGAGGTTTCAAACATCTTTTCATATATACATGCATGGGACACATCTGCTTTTTTATTGCCTAATAGTTCCTAATAGATATTTCTAAGAGTCCTTTTATTATTGATGGAAATCTAATGATTATATGAGTGCTCCATTTTGTAGTAACCTATTTATTATTACTGACCTGACATGAAGGTGTTTCTCTTTTTGAAAGAGAAGTGAATTATGTCCACTTTTAACTTTGGAACTTACTTCTAGAAGTAAAATTGATGGAGCAATGATAATGTATCTTTTCAAAGTTTAGTAAGTATTTCCAAGTTGGCTTCTAGAAATGCCATATCATTTTATTCTTTCAGCAACATCACAAGACAGGGCTTACCCCTTCCTTCCTTTTTCTAATGCTGTGTCTACTCAAGACTATTAGTATTTGTCAATCCTTTTTTTAAGTCCTAATGAAAAGTGATACTTTGTTTTTATAGTTGTAGTTATTTGCTAATATTTCTTAGCATATTAATATCTTTATAAATATTATCTCTTAAAGCCCTTCATCTATTTTTATACTTGCTGTTTGCCTTTTTGTCCTTCCATATGATTTGAAAGAGTTATTTGGTACACTATAAATAGTTAGCCTTTATTTGTCATATATTTTTCAACTTTGTTCCTAATCTAATATTTGACTTTTAACTTTGAAACATTTTACATGTTTTTAATAATTACTGAACTCAGAGATTGATAAACATAATTTAAAAAAAATCTTCTGATGGCATATCCATCAACTTTTGTTTTTTGGTTTCTAGACTTAATATTATATTAGAAGAGTTCCTCTATTCCAAGATTATAAAAATATCTACCTATACTTCCTTTTTCTGTTACATTAACTTTACGTTTATTGCATTGCATTAGAATATATCCGGAGGAAAGATTGAGGTAGAGATGGAATGTTTTGTTTCCTAGTCAGTCAGTTATTCCCAATTGCATGACAACTTGACAAGTTACTTATCAAAATTTCACATGTAAGAGCCGGTTCTGAATCCCATTTACGTTCTTTGCACTGTTTATTCACACACTAGTAATTTCACTGTCGTACTATCCCTAGTGTTATAATATGTTTTAAAAACTAGGCCAAATGTTTCCCATTGTACACGAATGTTCAGAATTTTATATATTCTTCCATGTGAATTTTGTAATCCTTGATTAAATTTTAATTTTGACTCTTAACACTTGGTATTGGGTACATTCCACAGTTTTGGATATTATCTCAGATGTATTACTTGGATAAACATATTACTTCAGCAGGATAAATCTGGTAGAAATATATTGGCTATTACAGCAAAGAGATATATATCACCACAGATATGTAAAACTTGATAGTTTTTGCAAAGGCTGCATATGTGGCAGAGATGACCACAGATGATAGCTTTGAGTGAATTCTTAAAACATGATAAATGTTAAATTATTTATCTTAAGAGAAAGACATAGACCTCATTTCTGTGCTAAAAATAACCTCTGACATTAGCCAAAAAGAATGAAGAATTATTAAGAATTTGCTCTAGAAGTTTCCCTGATGAGTTTATTCCTTCCAATTTTTCATATACTATTTCCCAAATTATTGAAAAAATGTAGAGTCACCAAAATTAGTCATCTAAATAAGGACTAATTGCTATGAAGAAATAGTGATCAGATTTATATATTCCTTAATTTGGGCGTGGAAAAGGATAAGTGGAGAAAACCAGTAAAAGTAGAATTTATAATCGTTGAGTGTTGTTAACATTATATAAATTTATTACTCCCAGTGGATAATTAAGGATTTATAATTCTCTGACTTGGGGGTTCTGACATAATCTGTATTTTAGGAATAAAAATAAAACCATAAAGGAAAATATCTATAAAATTTAGAATATAAGTTGAAGTCACTCAGAAATGTAATTCTTATTCACACTGTTACACTGATCCCTGAATGCAATTAATAATCTTTCTCAGGTGATGTTTACACATAATTTTTTTGTATATCTTGATTTTTTTTCTTGTCTCTTTATCTTTGGAGAATATTGACCCAGTACTACTTTTTTTTAAAGATTTTATTTCATTATTTTTAGAAAGAGGGGAAGGGAGAGAGGCAGAGAGGGAGAAAGACATCAATGTATGGTTGCTTTTCACCTGCCCCCAGCCACAGACCTGACTGGAGACCTGGTTTGCAACCTTGTTATGTGCCCTGGCGGGGGTATTGAACCTGCAACCTTTGGGTTCATAAGCAACCATACATTGATGTCTCTCTCCCTTTCTGCCTCTCTCCCTTCCCCTCTTTCTAGGAATGATGAAATAAAATCTTATTAAAAAAAAAAAAAAAAAAAAAGTGGTTTTAGTTTGGGGAAAAGCCAGAATTTGCAGGGCACCGAATCTGGGCTCTTGAGGGGCTGAGTCACCTGGGTTATTTGATGTTTCACAAAAAAATTCTGCAAGAAAAGTCACACGAGTGGGCATGTTGTTCTGTTCATGGTGAAGCTGCCAGTTACCAGTTGCCCATAGTTTTGGCCTTCTGGATCATCCAAATAATTTCCATGGAGGAATGAATATTCAATCTTAACTCAAAATTTGATACAGATTCATTACTCAGTCATTTTGAATGGGATGGTAGGCCACCCAGTACACATGCTCGCTCAACAGCATCTACTGCCCCCCTGACTAGTACAGTGAAGTCATCATTGTTCACCCATGAACATTCCAGGCTCCTCTTTTTGGCTGCCAATTACATCAATGTTGCACAAACTTCTCATTATATTAATAGTGGGGCTTGACTTTTTACACACACACACACACACACACACAGACATAAATGCCTACAAAGTTAGAATGAAAGAACTATGTCCATTAGTATGAATTAATTAACTTCTCTGTGCTCCTGGCTTAGGGCTGCCATTTCTTCTTCCTTGAACATGATTTTCCTTCTTTGCCTGATAAAGTCCTACTTATCTTCAAAGCCCTGATCAGCTGGCACTTTTTCTGTGAAGCCTTCTCAGCTTCTCCGATTGGATTATTCCACCCTATTAATAGATTCCCAGAAAAATGCAGCAAAAGATATTTGGGAATTCTTCCAGACTCTATGATTTTGAGCTTGTCTGTGCCTTAGACAAGTTACTTAACTTCTTTAAACCTCAATTTTCTTATCTTGAAATGAAAATAATCATATCTATGCCATAAAGTAGCTGTGAGAGTAAATGAGGTTAATTATATAAGGCCTTCACAGATAAATCAGCCTATATTTAATCCTTATTTTATAGAATTTTGCATAATGATTATTTTCTTCAATGCCCTATTCATTTTCTTTTCATTCTTACACTTAACATATACTGTAATTTAGGATTGTTTCTCTTAGAGGCTAAATTCTATTCACTGTACAGCAGCAAGATTTCTTATCCATCTTTGAGTAACCCAGTTAATAACTCATTTATTGAACAAAGTAAATCTAAAATAAGTTTACCTTTTTTCCCAGGCTGGGTAGCTCAGTTGGTTAGAGCATTGCCTTGATATGGCGAGGTTATTGGTTCAATCCCTAGTCAAGGTACATACAAGAAGCAACCAATGAATGCATAGGTAAATGTAACAATAATCCTTGTTTCTTTCTCTCTCTTTCTTCCTCTCCTTCTTTATTTTTAATGTCTTTTTTAAAAATTATTATTTTTAGAGAGAAGGGCAGGGAGGGAGGAAAATAGGGAGAGAAACATTAGTGTATGGTTGCCTTTCACCTGCCTCCAGCTACAGATCTGGTTGGAGACCAGCTTGTAATCTGGTTATGTGCCCTGGCTGGGAATCAAACCAGTGACCTTTGGGTTTGCAGACCAACACCTATCCACTGAGCCACCAGCCAGTGCTTTTCCTCTGTCTTTCAAAAATCAAACCAGTGACCTTTGGGTTTGCAGACCAACACCTATCCACTGAGCACCAGCCAGTGCTTTTCCTCTGTCTTTCAAAAATCAAAAAATAAAATGTTTAAATAAATATTTTTGAGTTGTAATTGACATACAAAATTATATTACTTTCAAGTACACAGAATGATTCAGTATTTGTGTATACTGCAAAATGATCATTATGATACTTCTGGTTACAGATTTTTTTTTTTCATGAAGAGAACTTTTAAGATTTATCCCCTTAGTAACTTTCAAATATGCAATAAGTATTATTAACTAGAGTTGTCACTCTGATGTACAGCACCAGACTTACTTTATAAATGGAACTTTGTACCTTTTTTTTTTTTTAATATTGTATTTATTATTTTCAGAGAGAGGGGACGTGAGAGAGGAAGAGAAACATCAATGTATGGTTGCCTGTCACCTGCCTCCAGCTATGGATCTGGCTGGAGACCTGGCTTGCAATCTGGGTATGGTGCCCTGGCTGGGAATCAAACCAGTGACCTTTGAGTTTGCAAGCCAGGGCCTTATCCACTAGGCCACTAGCCAGGGCTCAAAGTTTGTACCTTTTGAATCCCTTCACCCATTTCATATCTAGCAAGCAACAATCTCTTCCCTGTACCTATATGCTTTTTTTCCCTTTGTTTTGCTTTTGTTTTGTTTTAGGTAACACATGTGAGCTCTTAACAGTATCTGTCTATTCTGTCTGACTTATTTCACTTAGCATAATGCTTTTTTGCACCATCAATGTCTCAAATATCAATATTTCATTTTTTTAATGATGGAATATTGCTCCATTTTATGTGCATGCATGTGTGTGTGTTTGTATCTGTTTATCCGTTCACCCATCAATGGACATTTAGGTTGTTTCTATGGCTTGCCTATTGTAAATAATGGTGCAATTAACATGAAGGTCCATATATCATTATTAGTTTGTGGTTTTGTCTCCTTTGGATAAACACCAAAAAGTAGAATTGGTGGCTCATATGGTAGTTTTATTTTTAATTTTCTGAAGAATCTTCTACTGTTTTTTGTAGTGTCTGCATTAATTTACAATTCCTCCAACAGTGTACAAAAGTTCCCTTTTCTCTACACCTTTTCCAGAATTTATTATTTCTTGCCTTTTTGATAGGAGCTGTTCTAACAGGTATAAAGTGATGTTGTGGGTTTGGTTTCATTTCCTGCTGATTAGTGATTTTGAGAATCTTTTCACGTACTTGTTGGCCATTTTAATGTCTTTAAAAATTATATCTATTAAGAATCTCTCTAGCCCTGGCTGGTGGCACAGTGGATAAGGCACTGGCCTGTGAACCCAAAGGTTGCTGGTTTGATTCCCAGCCAGGACACATAACCAGGTTGCAAACAAGGTCTCCAGCCATGTCTGTAGCTGGAGGCAGGTGAAAGGCAACCATACATTGAAGTCTCTCTCTCTCTCTTCCTCTCTCCCTTCCCCTCTCTCTGAAAAATAATAAATTAAATCTTTAAAAAAATTCTGTCCATTTTTAATCAGATTATTTAATATTTTTGCTATTTAATGGTATGACTTCTTTACATATTTTAGTATCTTGAACTAATTAAGAAATTAATAACTGATTGATTTTGCGTGCCTTGTGCTTTATATATGGAGTTCATACATATGCATTTGGAGCTACTCTATGGGAAGTGTTGTGTTTATTAATGAATCCACATACTTATTATTTTCTGGTCACACTTCAGAAAGAGTGAGGAAGCCTTAAAATGATGCTGAATAAAATAAATTTCCCCAGTTCAGCAAGATATCCATAATCCTGACTTCATTTGCCTGGCAAATCAACAGCAGAGCCAACCAATCCCAGTCACCATAGGAGTGAGTGAGGTGGTGTGGCAATAAGTGAAGTGGATTCTTTTGGAGAAAAATGTGAGAAGTGGTTGGCAATTTGAAAATCAAGCCCTCAGGGCACCCAAATCAATACTATGGGATGGTGAGCAGTACCCTTTTCAACAATCACCAAGAAATACAAATATACCAACCATACTGTGTTGTTTTAGTTCATGCTGAATTTCATGGAGTATAAATTCTTGTCCAATCTAAGCACATCTGTTTATAATAATTAACTTCTGTGCCTTAGGAGCAGAAAAGCAGCCTCAGCTATACAGTGAGATGCATCATCTTTGTTTCTGTTTGTCATAATGATTCATTGAGACATTATGGGGAAGCAGATGCTTTTTATGCACTCCAAGACTCTGCACTGTGGCTGTCTATGCACTGCCATTACTCCTCATATGTTGAATTAAGCAGGGTTTTGAGGTTGTAGAGCATTAAGGTTGTCAAGTCTTAGTACCACTGTGGGAATATAATTTTGAAACTTTAAAAAGTCATTTGCTCATTCTAAAACTCAGTTCCGATTTCCACCCTGGTGTGAGATCATAATTTAAGCCATATCTGGATTTTAGTAGATGCTTTTATAAAGTTGCAAATCACTGAACTGGAAGTTTCTGTGAAAACTTTAATTCCAGTCCCAAATCTACCCTGTCCTTTGTTAAAAATGGGGAGTAACACTTTCCCAGTAGGAATGTTGTGATGATTAACATGCTGTTATATAGGAGTAAAGCACATAGCAGGGAAACGTGGAATATAGTAATAATAACAGCTAGTGAAAGTAACTTCTCAGCTCTGTTCTAACTATATGGATTATTGTCTTTAGTACTGAAGAAATCCTGTAAAAAGGTGCTATTACTATGCCCCCAGTATGTATGAGGAAAGTAAATCTTAGAGAAATGAACTTTGCTAAGTGTATTCATCCAGAAAGTATGGAACCAGGATTCACAGTCTCACTTCAGAGCTGACATTCTTAACTGTGCTCTATTCGCCTCATAAATGTTTGTTGACAAATCTTTAAAGCTGAGCCAAAAGCATATTTTTATTTAGCACTAAGATGTGATCAGATATTGCTTAATCATCATCGCCTTAGGAATGGTTATGATAAATTTCAGTAAGATATAAGACATGCCCAAGAGTACTCTATACCCTCCCATTCATTCTGATTTTCAGACTTGGAACATCTCTGTGTTACGGAGCTTCTCCTTATTGTCTTGCAGGTACCGAAGCCTAGTTTTAGTTAGTGTGAAGAGGCATGGAGGAGAAGATATTTCATTGTCTCTATCATAAACACATTGAGAATAGTGTCTGACACTCACATACTTTGTAAAGGGAGGTCATTACAAACCTTCTCTATTGAAAGAACAACCATTACCCACCCACATTTGTTGGTCTTTGGCCCCACATCCCTAACTTCTGGACCAACTTTCTGGCCCAAACCAGTCAACATGTAATAACACATATAATTTAGTAGAAACTCAAAGAGGCCATGATGGAAATTCTGTATGAAAAAAGCTATGAGTGAATAGAAACTATGAGTTTTAAAATAATCTACAAAATAGGAGAGAAAAAATATTCCAGCATAGTTGATGAAGAGTAGATTGGAACAAAGATGAAGGTAAAGTTGGAGGTGGTGTGACAGAAACATCATTCAGCCCATATGCACAAGGGAGCAATAGCTTGGCTTTCCAGCTGCCATGGACCCTAAAGTCTTTCACCAGAAGCTCAGTGCTCAGAGTGTCCCCCTACAGCCTCATACAATTCTTCCTCCTTAGCTCCTGATGAAACAGCTGCATAGCACTCCTGCACTCCCCACTGAAATATCATAAGTAACCGTTTTTAATTTTTAATCAAAAGAATGAATTAAAGCATCTACTCTTCACTGACTATGTTGAAAAGCAGTTTGTGACATTAGGGAGAAAATTTTGGCAGCACACAGCTCTGGGCTTGAATCTCTTCTTTGACACTTATTAGCTAGTGAGGGAGTGAAGGAAGCTGTTTTCATTAAGTGGTAATGACTAGGTGAGTGTTTAGTCTCTTGCTATGTGAATGAACTTGACTAGAAATCTGATGACAAATTGGTTCCAAGACAAACTACAAATACACTGTGGCAAATTGGTAATTTTGAAAGATATTAATTCCATAGATTTCACAGAGGAATATTATTCATTTCATATGAAAAAATTTAAGAAGATGAATTAGATTCTACTTGACAAGAATAAATGTCTAGTTCTAGCAAAGCAAAATACTTCATTATTGTCAGCAGTAATACCTTTCATTTATTTTCATGTTTTCCTTGGGTTATAATCATTTTGAATGTGAATTTTAAACAGGAAAATACATCACTCTCTGAGGCTCATAGTAATGAGTAGCCACAAAAGAGACATCATCATTTGAAACATAGATAATCTTTTTCCCTCTTGTCAAAACTCCTAGGGATATAATGTGTTTCAGAGTTAAAACTGAGGGGTTATACTAAGAAGTTGGCACAAGGTGCTATTTTCCTTTCACTTATTACACTATTTTGCAGTTTTTAATTACCTTTCTGTGTCCTAAACACTCTAATATAGAGGTCAACCTCTTTAGTATGCAAGTATATAGCCATGGAGCTTTGTATAGTTTGAACATATAGTTGGCATTCAATAAATGCTTGTTCAATTCATGAATAAAAAAATGATATTAAATCTCTTCTTTAATGAATTATGTATCCATGGTTTATATCAATAATCTTGAGTTAATATTCCTAAGGAGAAAAATGAAGTCAGCAAATAATTAATGAAATTCATCATGTTTATCCCACTCATTGAAAAATTACTCAATATTTTAAAACCCATTCATTTATTGCTTTGAATTTATTAGACACCTTGTGAAATAACAGCAACAAAAATAACCTCCATAGTTCATCTCTTCAAAAGGATTATAGTTAAGAGGGATGTAAGTGACATGATTACTAACAGACATACTTATTGCAGGGATTGCTACTTGTTTATATGTTTCCATAACAATGAACAGTTTAAGAAAAATTATGATCTGTAGAAAAATAAAAGTTTAAAAAATATTTTTTGTATAACTGAGGGAAAAACTAATAAAATCAAAGGTATAAAAATAGGAGGAGATGGGTTAAAAGAAAGGACCAAAAAGATACATTAAAATGGGAGTCACAACAAAATCCAATCTCCAGTTTACTGACCTTTTTTTTTATAAGCTTTCTTCCAGGAGGAAAAAAGCCATAGACATTGAGTCAACTTGACCAAAACCTGCCTCCTTGTGGATAGAGGTCAGCAAATCCATTTTATAGTTAACTGTGTTTGACTGGTTGTTCAGTTTCCATGATAAATTATGGCAAATTTTCTCAAATTCAATGGTTTTGTTTCTAATCTAGTCTGTGATTTTGCCATAGGTATTGGCATTAAGTGATGCATCTTTTCAGAATACTGTTGTAAAAAAAGTTAATGGGCAGGACAATTCAAGTTAATATGAAATTACCTCTCTAAATTTGAGCTGACATCCTCACTTCCTCTTTTTTATTATTTTAAAAAGCTGATCACAGACTGAGCCTGGAGAAGGAATACTCCAAACTCAAGTAAAGCAATCCATTGACCTCTACTTTGGCTTATTTTTCATCCACAGCTTTTATTTTTTTAATTTCCCATTTATGCTTCCCATGGAAAAAAGCAAGGATAACAATGAAAGCAGGTTAAAAATACCTGCGCCACCCTGGCTGGTGGCCCAGTGGATAAGGCACAGGACTATGAACCCACAGGTTACTGGTTTGGTTCCCAGCCAGGACACAAGCAAATTGCAAGCCAGGACTCCAGCCAGGTCCATAGCTAGAGGCAGGTGAAAGGTAACCACACATTGATGTCTCTTTTGCTCTCTGCCTCTCTCTAAAAATAATACCTAAAACATTTTTTGAACTACCTGTGCCAGCAAAAGGACTTTGCAGAAGGCAATCTGAAAATGGAGTTTGCTTTGTGGATCTGCAGTTTGTATGTATTAGTTGCCCAACTGTGAAATTACGTATTCTTTATCAGTTTCATAGTCTTTAAAATAATGGGACACACATCAGACAATTGTTGGAGAGATAAATGAAACACACTAAAAAACAAACAACAAAAAATCCAGCACCATGTCTGGCACTTGATACATGTTAACTAAGTTTATTTTATTTTATTTTATTTAAGATTTTACTCATTATTTCAAGAGAGAGGAGAAGGGAGAGAAGGAGAGAGACATCAATGTACAGTTAGTTGCCTTTCACCTGCCTCCAGCTATGGACCTGGCTGGAGACCTGGCTTGCAACTAGGCTGGGAATTGAACCAGTGATCTTCGGGTTTGCAGGCCGGCACCTATCCAATAAGACACCAGCCAGGGCCATGTCAACTAAGTTTAAAAAGTATAAATTGGAATAATACCCATTTCTTTTACTTGACAGGAAGAAATAAAAATGACAAATATATTTGGAGGGGTTATTTTGATGCAAGTGATTTAAAACTCTACCCAAACTCCAACTTACCTTACAACCAGAAGTCAAGGCCATGTGCCTGCCTCTTTTTTTTGTTGTTGTTGTTTTAATTGTTTTAACTGATCTGTGCCTCCTTCACACACTAGCTTCTCCATGGCTATACAATTCCAGACTCAGTGTCCTTATTCTGCTATGACATCCAAAAGAGAAGAGAAGTAGCTTCCCAAAGCTTTCTCTTAGGGGTGAGGGAAGTTTTTCCTAGAAGCCCTTGGAAGTCTCTCATGTACCATTGACTTGGATTAGGTCACAAATCCATTCCAAAACTAATCTTGTGATACAGAACTATCAAGAGCTGATTTGCCTAATTTGCATTCTAAATTCAATCAGTATTTCAACGTGTGTTACCTTCAGACTATTCAAGGCTACCTTTGGAAGTGGTGAGGGGCTTAATGTCATGGAACTACATGGTCATAAGCAGAAAGGGATAGATATCCGAAGGAAAATTAGGCTTTCCTCAGGAAAAGGATGAGTGAATAAATAATGTAGAAAAAAACAGCATTATAACAATATGTGAACATGCCTGTATCTTTGCCTGGCATGTAATTGATGCTCAATGTAAGTAAGCTTAACTAAAGTAACTTCAAAGTAGTTTATACAAGGCCATTTACATCCCTAGAAGTGACAGGCTGAATGATTGACAGAGGGAACAGTGGCTCTGTTTTATTTATTTTTTAATCATAAAATCCACGAAAATCATGCCTGCCAGTACTCTTATACTGTCCTTCTTAGTAAGAAAAATTGTCAGTCCAAAGCATTGATTTCAGGCCTACCAGATGCAGAGCTGCTTGGAGATATGAAAATAAATAGAAGATACTGGAATGAACTTTCTTTGGAAGCAAAATAGCTGATGAAATTGGATGTACACAAGTGAAAATGACTTGAGTCTTTACAAAATGGCAAGTAACCAGCACAAATCAATATAAGAATGTCAGAACAATGAACCCCCTTTGAAACATGTAGTTAAAAAATAGTAGTTTAAAAGGCTGTTTGTCAATCTGTTAACTTGTATGTCTACGTGTCCTTTTTCTTTGTAAACATATAACTTTCTAAGAGTAAAACATAAAGAACAAAGGAAATAGAAACGCCAAAGAAGTTATATGCATGACTCATGGACATGAACTAGGGGCACTGGGTGGAATTGCTGGAGGAAATGGGGTATTGGGTGGAGTGGGGCAAAGGTGGGAAAATTAGGACAACTGTAATAGCAAAATAAATAAAATATATTAGTAAAATAGAGAGCAGTTTCATTCTCATAGCAGACATGCTTTAATGTGTTTTGTAATAAATGCATAGAAATCTGTCTGTGGATCAGTGTTAAAACATTTAAGCTTGTTGATTCTTTCCTGGAAAACACATTTATCCACACATTTAATGGTTTTATTTCTATTTGACTAAGTCATCCTTCCTTCCTTTAGTGGTTAGTAAGTTATTCATCATTTCTAAATGAAAGCTGGGTGTATTTCTTGCAGATTTGCATATTCTCCCACTAAAATTACCTGCTCTCAAGAGCAGGCATGTATGAGAGAGAGCTGGAACAATCTGGTCAGGTGTGGGTCTGGCAATCCCATATAATCGTCAAGCCTGAAACTTTTAAAAAAATTTTATTGTTGTTCAATTATAGTTGTTTCAGTATTCCGCCGTTGCTCTCCCCTGTCCACTCACCCCCACTTCCAGTTAGTCTTCACTCTGTTGTCCATGTACATGGGTCCTTTATACTTGTTCCTTGACTAGACCCTTCCTTTTCTTTCCCCTGTTATACCCCTCTCCCCCACTGGTCTCTATCAGTCTGTTTTTTCATTTCCAGTCTCTTTTGCTATTTTTTTGTCTTGTTCATTAGTTTCCACTTATAGGTGAAATCATGTGGTATTTGCCTTTCCCTGTCTGGCTTATTTAACTTCGCACAATACTCTCCATTTTCACCCACACCCTTTTGAGTGTTATCTGTTGGGCATAGAGTACCTCCTTATTGACCTTGCCCCAAAGCATTGGCCCATGACAAACACCCGATGCATTCAGGATTTGGTTGGTTAGTTTTCATTTGTTACTATTAGTATTACAAGTGATTTATTGTAGTGTTGTTATTTTTATTGTTTACTTTTAAAATACTGAATAGTAGTAATTCAATAGTCTTACCATGATTAGTTAACCCAATTTCTGACTACAACTTTTTTAATGATGTCTTCTTCCTTTTACTTCCATGTTCTGTTTTCTCCTCCCTCTTCATCTTCTTTTCTACTGCTCTGTTGCCTTCTCCTCCAATTCTTTTGCCCTACCTTCTTCTTTTCTTGTAATCCTTCATTCCACCTGTATTTATAACTCATATCTCTTCTTTTCTCCTCTCCCTTTGTCCATCATTAAATATTTATTACAAGCTTATTATAGTAGGGCAATAAATATGAATGAGGCAATTATCTATAGTAAGTAGTTTCAAGTAAGCTACAACTTTGAAATGTGTTAACACTAGATGTAGTAAAAGGATGTTTCAAAAAATAATTTCAGAAGTTAGAGAATGGAATTATAATCTCTAGTCCTACACATGTCTTTCTTGATAGTACAATGACTAAACAACATTACTTAATCATTTTATATAAAATAAAGGCTGTCAAGTTCTATAGATGTGGCCTTTGGAATTTCCAAGTCATTCTTCAGGGGCCTTATTGTGAATGGTATGCTGACATTTGGAAAAGCAGAAAGTCCAAGTTGACATTTTTTCTCAGCTGGATAAATTTTCAAGACACCATTGAGGAAAGAATAGCATAGCTTTTGCAATGTCGCTACCTTATTTATAGGGGGATTTTTGCTTTCTAATCACGTATTTACAAATAATTGGTATTTCACTGCTTCCCCTTTAAAAAGGGTGCCTAGTTCTATAACATTTATCATCTTATTCTCTGATAAATGTAGATAGATCTAATCAATTAGATAAAAAAAAACATTTAAAAAATAAATTGGAAAAAATGGCTGTTTTTCTTGGATTTATTTTATCTCTAAGAGTTTCTTTACTAAAATTTGGACTGAAAAGAGTTTATGAACAAATACAGTAGCCAGTTTCCAGTAGCAACAGGCTTTGTCCTCTTACTCTAAGGTGAATTGTGTTGATTTTCATAGAAAACATTTTTGAAATTTAATATATAACATTTAAATTGTAAAGAGGACATTGTTAATTATCCCCATTATTTTTCTTTTACTGTGATACACAAAAACAAAATCCTTTATATTCTCAACCTACGACATGATCAAGAAAACATAGCAGACTATATACCACTAGCAATTACATTTCTTCCTTTGAAAGGAGTACTAAAATGCTACTGTCTAGTGATGCCTGACTAGCTCTCCACCATACCGTCCCAAGTCCTCTTAATGCAGAAAGGTTTAGTGAGTAACTAAATGAGTTAGGTGGTCATGTAGTTAGGTGTATCCAAGAACTAAAGAAGCCATATGCTCAGAGAAGTGTTGGGAAGGTCTGTGGGGCAAAGGAAGTATCTGTGTAAGCATAGGAGTAGGTTAATGCATTCTAGGAGTTTAAAGAGACATCCTTGGCATCTCTCCCTTTTCTTTTTTTTTAAATTTTATTGTTGTTGTATTACATTCATTCCCTTTTTGCTCCCCTCTGTCCCCCTCCCCACCCACCCATTCCCCCCAAAGTCAATCCCACCTGTTATCCATGTCCATGGTTCCTTTATACTAGGTTCTTGTCTAAGCTGCTCCCCTTTCTTACCTCTGCCTCCCCCTTCCCCCCAAACCCTTTCTCCCTGACCACTGAAGGCCTATTCCTTTATTCATATACTTGGTTCTGTTTTGCTTATTGTTAGTTGTGCTCATTATTGTCCCATAATGGGTGAGATCATATGATATTTGTCCTTCACTGACTGGCTTATTTCACTAAGCATAATACTCTCCAGTTCCATCCATGTTGTTGCAAAGGGTACAAGTTCCTTCTTTCTTTCTGCTATATAGAATTCCATTGTGTAAATGTACCAAAGTTTTTTGATCCAATCATCCACTGATGGGCAC
>PVIW01011458.1:0-37398 GCA_004026585.1 Noctilio leporinus | reverse complement strand
AGATAATATTACTCTCCTCCAAAGTGTCTCCAACTAGAAATGACTGATGAAGTGAGAAATTGATGAGAACCAATAGTTTGTGTGTTTTGGGTGCTTCTTGTTGGGATTAAGTCCTTGTTCATACTGCTATTATTCCCCTTTTGCCATTACCTGATAACAATAAATTCTATGTGATAGTTTTTACTAAAAAAAAAAAAAAGAAAGAAAGAAAAGAAAAATCAGCTGGTAGTTTTAATGGGAACCCCCTTGTAGGTAACTAACTGCTTTTCTCTTGCTGCTTTAAAGATTCTCTTTGTCTTTAATCTTTTGCATTTTAATTATGTGTCTTTGTGTGGGTCTCTTTTAGTTTATTATGTTTGGGACTCTCTGAGATTCCTGGACTTGTGTGTCTATTTCCTCCACCAGGTTAGGGAAGTCTTCTGTCCTTATTTTTTTCAAATAGGTTTGCAATTTTTTGCTTTCTCTCCTGTCCTCCGGCACATGCATGATATAAACCTTGGTATACTTGAAGTTGTCCCAGAGTCTCCTTACACTATCTTCATTTTTTTAATCCATTTTTTATTTTTTGCTATTCTGATTGGATTTTTTTGTTTCCTTACATTCCAAATCTGTGATTTGCTTCTCAGCTTCATCTACTCTACTGGTGATCCCCTACAAATTATTCTTCATTTCAGTTAGTGTAGCTTTCATTTCTGACTTTTTAAATGGTTTCTTTGGCCTATTTTATGCTGTTGAAGTTTTCTCTAGTATTTTTACTTTTCTCCGAAGTTCTTCCTAATAACTAGTGTTTCGAACTCCTTATCTAGGAGATTGCTTATTTCCATTTTGTTTAGTTCTTTTTCTGGAGTTTTGTTGTGTTCTTTCACTTGGGACAAATTTCTTTGTCTCCTCATTTTGGCACCCTCCCTTGTTTTTTTTCCTACGTATTAGGTAAGAGCTGCTACATCTCCTAGGCTTGGTAGAGTGGCCTAAGGTAGTAGGTATCCTATAGGGTCTAGTGGCACAACACCACCTATTGTACTTGAGCATTGATTGGCTGTTGCCAAGTCAATGGGGAGGAATTGGCCCCCAGACCAATCAACAGCAAGGACTAGCCACAACCATCAACCACTGCGGAGGATCAGCTGTGCAGGGGCCTACCCTGCAGAGCAGGACTTAACTTCAGCAGGGCTCTGATGCCTACTGAGTCCACCCCTTGAGTATGTCACTTGTGGATGTGGTTGGGTAGTGCTTCAACATGGTCTGAAGTTGTCCACTGTGTGTACTGTCTCTGGGGCCTCTTGGGAGGTGCAGACCAAGGTCAGCCACCATCTGTGTTCTACCCAGGGCCTCCTGACTTAAGCTGCAGAGCAATCTTCAGATGGCTGCTACCTGAGCTGGGTTTGGAGGTGCCCAGGAGAGGCCAAGCTGCCAACCATGGCTGGTTGCTGCTATTGCTAGGGCCACTTTGAAGTGTGGGGCACACTGAAGCTAGATGCTGCTGGTTTGAGAGCTTTTAAGAAAGTCTGAAGTGTGAGCCAAGACGGGCTATTCATATGGAAACACCACTGGAAACAGCATGGGTGACTCTGCTAGTTTGGTGGGCCGTTGTCTCAGGGAATCACCAGGTGGGGAAAACCGTGTAAGCCAGGTTGATGGAGACTCAGATATAGTGCCCAGATGGCTACATTTCCATGTGTTGGTCATGATGATAGTGAGAGATGCCACATTGAGTACTCTCCACCTATTCAGCGTTGTGTGCAGCAGTTGAGTTTCCCCTTGGGGAGAAAGATCATAGTTATTAGAGTTAAAACCTTTGTCCAAATCCTAGTTTTGCCAAATACTATGTATATTACCTTGGCCAGGTCTCTTTAGCAAATCTAGACCACAGTTAATAGGAGTAATAGCTGTATTGTACATTGTTTTGAAATTAAATAATGTCTCATGTGTAAAATGTTAGCCCTACATATGGTAAGTGCTTCACAAGAGATAGCTATTAGTAGTGGTGGGGAAATAGTGATACTAATACCAGCAGTGGTCAAGGCAATGTTTATATCATAATACTACATAATAACAAATATTAAAATGTTATCACTAATGTATGAAATCATTATTTTTCTATTTATACTTAGTACAATCTAAGGTGTGAGAGGTTCTTTATGGGTTATCAGTCACAGAGTTTATTGTAATTTCCTTTTCTTTCTTTTTAAGTTATAAATACGTATTTAGTATTTTTTGTTTGTTTTGGATAGGTTCAGCACTTTGGATCTGGGCATCAAGAGTGGAATGGAAACTTTGGACATCGAAGACAGCATGCTTATATCTCTACTGGTATTGCCAGTAATCCATTCACTCTTTCTCATGGAAGTCCCAACCACACAGCCGTGCACGCGCATCTGGCTGGAAGCACGCACCTCGGAGGACAGCCCACTCTACTTCCTTACCCATCATCGGCCGCCCTCAGCACTGCTGCACCAGTGGCCCACCTCTTAGCCTCTCCATGTACCTCAAGACCTCTGTTACAGCATCCAACTTACAGTATCTCCCATCCTAGTGGTATAGTTCACCAGGTCCCGGTGGGCATAAATCCCCGTCTGTTACCATCCCCAACCATTCATCAGACTCAGTACAAACCAATCTTCCCACCACATTCTTACATTGCAGCATCACCTGCGTATACTGGATTTCCATTGAGTCCAACAAAACTCAGCCAGTATCCATATATGTGAAAACTCGAAAGGAGCATATTGAGGAAGCTCAATGATAGAAATATTTGATTAAAAATAAAAACATGGTCTTTAATAAATATTAGCCATGGCACAAGAAAATTATTTTTGAATCATGTAGACTTGGGTGCAATTTAAACAACTTTGAGCTTTAAAAATAAACTCACTTTTAATGTGTTTTGCACATTTGGTATAACTCGTCTTTGGTCATGTTATCTTCTTATGTAGTAATTCTAGACAGGTGACTTATGGGAGCAGAAATCCAGTTTTGCTCCTGCTATTTTTTATAAAATTGCCTTCTAACTAGTGCAAGACACGTCCACATTTGGGAAGCCATTCTGTGTACAGACTTAGAGCAACAGATGCACATATGTCAGAATTTCAGCATACAAGTGAGTTGTATTATCTGTGTCTTAGTGTATAAATGTTGGGTCACTTACCTAAGAAATTGAGCTATTGTTCTTTACATTTGCATGTGTCTTTGCATGGGCAAAATATTGCCTAGACTTTGCTCTTAAATGTTGTTCTAATAATCTCAGCTGCATTGTAAACCGTTCCCACACATAGTGCCTTAAATATTTGAGGTTGTTAATGTTATTACCTATATATAAATGTTGAGGACTGCAGCACTTAAAAAATCAGATCTACTCTTTACTTTTCTTTTGATAGAGTGATGTTCATTTTTGGTTTTGTGTGGTATGATTTCAGGTTGTAGCTGTTTTTTCCTTACCAAGAAGGTAGCATGTTTGCTATAGCTGAATTGAATTCTGCTGTCTGATTTTTTCAGAATGATCTAGCTTCAAGAAAAGCAAGCAGTTAGTAGTGCTTAAGAAAAATTGATTCATTATCTAATGGATAGTTGATACCTGTCACAACACAGCATTTTATATACTGTTAAGTAAAACTGCAATACAATCTAAGTTTATTTTGAGAGTGTTTGCTATATAATTGGATTTAATAAAATATTTAGAGGTGCAGTAGGCATGACTTTGAGTAGATAATGAAAGAAAATGCAAATTGCTCATTGATTCATGATGTGGTTTCACCTTAGCTTGGGCAAACCATGCAGTATTTAATAAGTAGTAGCAGAATATTTACTATTGAAGCTTGAAGAGATGTGAGTTCTTTGTGTGCAATTTTTCATTTATGCATGTGAGAGGGTGTTTTTTTTTTTAAAGTATTTTTACATTGTACTTGTTTTGCTTGTTGGTGGTGTTTGCTTATTTAATACATTCCGTCAGGGACAGAAATTACATGCTTTTCTTCCTAGGAAGTGTGTCTTGGGTTTTTTCTTTCTTTTCCTTTGTTTCTGTTTTGGTGATGGTGGTGATGTTTAAATGAAGTTGCTTTTACAGCACCAAAGACTTAATCATCCATTTCCTATATAAAAGGTAGCTACTTTTTGCATAGACCTCAAGTATATTGTAGTGTAGAGGTGGAATTTAAGGAAAGGTATTAAACAGGCTGTGTTTTAGCTTATGGGCAAGTAATAAATTGTATCATTTATCTTGAATGTATCATAGATAAGCTGCTATATAACGATTGCCACTTCAGATAGCTGTGAAATTAGGTGATTAACTAGTTGTTATTTAGTCTTCTAATTTCTGTATAAGTCTAATTACATGAAATAGAAGTTGGGGTTTTGATTTTTTTACTTTGCTTTTCTGTTTGGAGTGTCATTGTAACTACTGTATTGTAAATGATGGGAAATAATTGCATATGTTATTTTGGGGTGTATTAATTGCATCAGTATTTTATCTCTATTAATGTTTGTGCTCATCACTGCATATTAAAAACTTTGATGTATCAATGTAACTTAATTTTTTATTTTCATACTGGCATTGTAGACACTTGAGAAAGCTGTATCTTGCAGGCTTGACTTAACTTTTTTTCCTTAAAAATCTGGAATATAATCTTACACCATTTACTGGAATAAACAATACAAAGCATTTGAGTGTAAAACTCTCCAAATGTTTTGGATCTATAGCATTTCTTTGATAAATGAATTGCATACCACTAGTACAGTTCTAGTACAGCGTTGACAATAAGCTAATAATGGACAAACTTTTCTTTACTCCATTAACACAAGCAGTGTTTTATTTAATAATCATCAATGAAATAAATGTGCCTGAAGTTGATTTTAAAAATTACAGTATTAGGTCATGAAGTAAAAACCAGCAGTACATTTTTAGTCACACTGAAAATGAAGGACTTAATTTTCCCCACACGTTTCAGTGTTTTTAGTAATCAATTCTATGCATTTTATATAAATAGAAGTATATATTACACATAAAAAGCAGTAGCCTAAGATTAATTTAAAAGACTATTTACAGATGGCAAATGTATGGAGTCACGATTTAAGTAAATGTTGCCCTCCACAGCCTCCTAACTTTATTTATGAGGTCCAACAGAGACTGGGATCTGCCTCCGTCTTGGAAAAGAAGGAATACTGGCAGTGCATGTTTCAGAAACAAGTGCAAAGGACTGATGGATGTTTGTACCACAGAAGGTACAAAACGGGTGCAGTTTGCTTATTTTTTCAGGACCATGTCCACGATCCTGAAATGTCCTATTTTCTGTATTTTGGTTTCAAGACTGAGATGGTCTTGTTAAATGGACAGTAACCAGTGTAACCTTCAGTGTTTTCATAACAGTAATGTCCAGTAGAGGCATGTCCCAGTTGAGTACATCGATCTTAACTGATTCTAATCATGGGATTTTAAAAATGTGTTTAAAACTAAAAAACGTTAAAAATCCTGTTAAAGCCAGATTTATACCTTCTTCAAAGCCATTTTTACCAGTTTTCTTGGGTTTTAATGCTTTCTTAAATAAAACACTGCATGAATTTCAAGTTGCATATTTGCATATACTATTTTGTTTTACAAATTATTTTTTATCAAATATCCTGATATTTAGTTTTCTTTTTCTTTAGGGTATTTAAGTATGTTGCTGTAGGAGCAAAACCTTTTCATTTAAAAAAAAATCTCTACTCATGATTTTAAACTTGGTTTGTGCTAAGTAAAAGTTAACTCATACACTGCAAGGCGTAGGAAGATTTGTTTTAACAGAGCCAATGATAGATTTGGTTACTAAGTTTGAATTGTTAACTGTTTGATGATTTTAGACTTGTGGCTTTCTTTGGTTAGTTTGTTTTCGCTTTTACTTCTTATGCTACACTAGTTTGCCATGTAGCAATTGCACTGTGCAATATTACAATAAGGACTGGGAAAAAATTTTTATGGATGTAATGTCTATTACAGTTTGCGATAGTATTTCTCTCTAGTTCTCAGTGATTTAAATGTGACCAAGCCTTCTGTACTTTGTCACAAAAAGCGGGTTTTCCAGGTGACTATTTTGGTGAGTGTCAAAATAAGAATTTATGGTGTATTAACTGTCGATTCACTTTGAATTAAAATATATATATTGCAGCAAACAGCTTGTTGACTTTTTTTCCACCCCAGTTCTGCACTAGGGTAGGGAAGGAAAAGGTTAGTAGTGTTTGGTGCCTAATTTATGTCATTCTCATTTAATTCTCAAACCATATGTGTGAGATTGTTGTTATTATCTTCATTATAGAAATGAGGAAATAGGCTCAATATGCCTAGGTAAGTTGACCAAAGTCACACTGCCAATGAATGGTGAATCTATGAACCAGGCTATTTAACTGCAAGTAATCTACATTTCACCAGTACTTGTTACTTTTCGATTACAGTTTACTTTCAGTATTACTTTGTATTGGTTTTAGGTGTACGGCATAGTAATTAGATGATTATATACTTTGCATAATGTTACCCTTTTTAGTTTCAGTACCCAACTTACATAGTTTTCTCAGTATTATTGACTATATTCTCTGTGCTGTAACTTTACATCCTGTGATTATTCTATAACTGCAATTTGTACTTCTTAATTCCTTCACTTCTTTCTCCCAGTCCTCACCTCCTACTCCCACTCCGGCTCTACCAATTCTTTTTGAATTGAAAATCTTTGACTATTGCAACCACTTTTGGGTAAACCACGGCCCATTTCATTTGAGAAATATTTTCTTAAATACTTTTGAGGTAAATATTTCTGTTCAGAATGAATGGAGGGAACATAGGGACTTCACATGAAATTGTTAGATATAAAACAAGATTTCAAAAGAATGTGGTTGGCCCTGGCTGGTGTGGGCTCAGTGGACTGAGCATTAGCCTGCAAACCAAAGGGTTGCTGGTTTGATTCCCAGTCAGGGCATGTGCCTGGGTTGCAGGCCAGGTCCCCAGGTGGGAGCACGTGTGAGGTGAACACACATTGATGTTTCTCTCCATCTTTCTCTTTCCCTTCCCCTCTCTCTGAAAGTAAATAAAATCTTTTTAAAAAATAATAAACAAAAAACGGAGTTTGTTGTAGGCCAGTTTAAGTTATGTCCTCCTCAAATACCGCCTTATACTTCAAGGATCTAACTTAGGAAGGAACATCAGTAGGAAAGTTTTTTGGGGAGCATTCCACCAGAACACACCAGGGAGAATATATACTCTGAATCTCAGTAAACTTATGGCTGAAGCATAATTTAAGTACTACTGTGTCTGGCTTCTCTTGTTCATCATTTTATTTGTAAGATACACCCATGCTGTGTGTAGTTGTGGTTCATTTATTCTCATTGCTGTTTAGTATTCCTTTGTGTGCATGTGTACTAATATATTTATTTTGTTGATGAACCTCTGAGTTCCTACTTTCTGGCAATTATGACTAGTGCTACTGTGGACATTTTTCATATCTTTTGGGGAATACATATCTCCTTTGGGTATCCATGTGGGTATGTAATTGCTAGGTCATAAGGTATACATATGTTTTGAATTACTCAATAATTTCAAACAGTATTCCAAAGAGGTTAAATTAATTTGCACTCATCAGCGGTATGTGAGAGTTCCAGTTATGCTACATTCTTGCACATTATATTTTTTTCTTTCATTTTAGTCATTGTTATGGGTGTTAACTTGCTCAAAATGATGTGAACATTTCCATTTAGCTCAAGGCATTGATCCTACATATAAATGAAATCCAGATTTTGCAATTTGCTTGAAAGTAAATTTGCTTCAGCTTCTGGAGAAGACTAAAGTATTCAGCCATTTAAATGGATTTAGGAATATATATTTTTTTTTCCGAAAGAGGTGAGCAGCACATAACTTTGAGCCAGTGCCTAGTACAGTGCCTGGAACATACTGGGTATCTCATGAGTCATCCAATTGTATTTATAAAGCACCTACTGTGATCCACACATTCTGCTGGGCTTGTATCAGTGGATGTAACAAGTTTCTTATCATTTATGATTCTTTTCTTTCTGTAGGAGGGAAACTTTGATTAAGTTCAGTTAGGTTAAGTGGAATGAAGAAAATAGAGGATATTGATTAAGTTCCTGAAGATGGCATGTCAGGTAGTGCCTCAGTGAGAATGTGACATTTGTACTGTAACAATGAGGATGCTAGTATGCCACCCAGTGGAAAAGTATCTCGGCAGAGGGATCAGCATGTACAAAGGTCTTAAGTCAGGAAGGAACTTTTAAATAACGCGGCCAAAAAAATAGGATAGTGACCTGTGAGGCCAAAGAAGTGTGTGTATGGTGAGCAGGAGCTGGAAGATACAAGCAAAGGGGTGGGCATGCAGGTCTTTTGTTGAAGAAAGGAGTCTAGATTTAATTTTGTATATTGTGGAAGCCATAGAAGGTTTTCAGCTGGCAAACAGTTTGCCCTGGCTATCAGGGTAAATGATTTCGGGGCCAGAGTGGAAGATAGAGGCTGAGACAGGAGATGATGGATTGGCTGCCAGCCAGTTGTTTGTCCAGATGTTTGTGTTAGGAATGTTGTCTCCCAGTTTGTGAGTTGTCCTCTTATTTTCTTTACAGGGTGTTTGGAAGAGCAGAGGTTTTGTATTTTGATGCAGTCCAATTTATCTGCGTTTTTCTCAATGATTTGTACTTTTGTATCTTCAGAAATTTTTGCTTATCCCAAAGTTGCAAAGACTTTCTTCTTTGTTCTCCATAAAGAGGTTTATGGTTTTAGCTTATTAGGTCTCTGGCCCCTTACATGTTAATGTTTGTGTGAACATTATTTATTTATTTTTAATGATTTTACTTACCCTTTTTAGAGGGAAAGGGGAGGGAGGCAGAGAGGGAGAGAAACATCAGTGTACGCTTGCCTTTCACCTGCCTCCAGCCACAGACCTTTCTGGAGACCTGGCTTGCAACCTGGTTATGTGCCCTGGCTGGGAATCCAGCGACCTTTCGGTTTGCAGGCTGGCGCCTTATCCACTGTGCCACCAGCTGGGGCTTGTTTCCCCTCTCTCTTAAAAATAAAATCTTTTTTTAAAAAGGAAGAATTTTTAAAAATACAGGAAAAAAATTAGTACAATGAACACACATATATAACCGTCACCTGGATTTACCAGTCAACATTTGTCACATTATCATTGTAGTTATTGTGTAATTTTTTAATTGAATCATTTGTGGATAATCATGGCACTTGGCCCCTAAATACTTATATATTCACCTATAAGAATAATGACATTCTTCAACTAATCACAAAACTTAGCAATACTTAGCAAAATTAACAATTCTGTCACATCTAATTTTTAGTCCAGATTAAAATTTTCCCAATTGTTTCAAGAATGCCTTTTATAGCTATATCCCCACCACTCCAGGAGCCAATCAACATTCATCCATTGCAGTTGGTTCCTGTCTTGACTACTTTTAATTTAGGATTGAAAAAGATTTTATTATTTTCAGAGAGAGGGAAGGAAGAGAGACAAAGAGAGAGGGAGAGAAACATCATTGTATGGTTGCCTTTCACCTGCCTCCAGCTACGGACCTGACTGGAGACCTGGCTTGCAACCTGGTTATGTGCCCTGGCTGGGGAATCAAACCAGCAACCTTTGGGTTCACAGGCTGGTGCCTTATCCACTGTGCCTCCAGCCAGGGCTTAGAAGTTTTTTTTTTTTTTTTAAATAACTTTTAACTTTTTTGAAGTTCAGGCTGAAATAGCCTACATTCTAAATTTGTCTGTTTCTTCATGTTAACCTAACTAGAGCCTCTCTGTATTTGGTAATCTACCTCTGCAGATTCTGTCAAGTACAAGTTGGGTCTAATGGCTTGATTAAAGTCACTGTTTACTTGCAAGAATTATAGTAGTTGTGTCCTTGTTGCCTTACATCTAAGGGGCACTTAATGTCAGGTTGTCAATTATTAGCGACATCACCAGGGTATAAAGAGGTTATTAGCAAATCTCACCTGTTGGGTGGTACTGTGGCAGTATCAGTAACATTTCACTCAGTGGCTTTAGTATCCATTGATTATTGTCTGAATCAATTTTTACATTGGGGGTGGCAAAATGGTGATTTTCAGTTCTATCATTCTTTCTACATTTATTACCTGACATCATTCTATAAGAAAGAATCAAAAGCTTTCTGGCTTTCTCCTGGTGCTCACTTGCATCTCTCTCATTATCATCATCATCATGAGTTCATGGATTTTGATTTATTCAGGAAGTTAAAAATTACTGTCTTCATGACTTCACAACTCCCGAATCCTTTTTGAAATCACTCCATTACTGAATGTTTCCTTGTTTTCTGGCCCAATAAGGTGATTGGACTCACCCTATATTTTTCCTTGTTTGAATCTGGAATTGCCCATTTCTCCAAAGAGCCCAGGTTTCAAATGATCCAGTTAAACCTTGTCTGTGTCCAATACAAAGGCAATTCCTTTCTCTAGAGCTGTCCAGTTGTGGTGGTATGGATGTTGTTGACCAAGATTAGTCTCTGGCCTGAGTTTAGCTTTACTCCTGTGTCCCTAGAAATGTAAGCTCATGTCTGACTCCTATTTTCTGCAGAGATGTCACTTGCCAAGCAACTACTGCCCACATCCTTTAACCATCTTATGACTGGTACTGATCCTGACCCCCTCTTACCCTTGCACACTGATTGCAGGTGAACAGGGTGAAGGGTGAATGACTATTTTAGAGCTCATGCATAGAACAATTCAACTAATAGGATATTTTTACTGTTTCCCCATAGTTGAGCACTTGTGCTTAATGAATGTGGAATAAATGTCCACCCTAGGGTTTGAGGACATTATTTAGTAAACCTTAGAAACATTTATATTCATGATCATGACCAACTTAAACTGGGGTGGTAAGACAAGAGCAGGACTGTGCTTCTGTATCATCATAGGCCCCATATCCTTTCTTCATTTTAAAATCTTCACCCATGGACATTTTCCCATTGCTTTTAGAGAGAGAAGGGAAAGAGAGAAACATCCATGTGAGAGAGAAGCATCTATTGGTTGCCTCTCCTATGCTCCTGGACTGGGGATTGTTTGCACCAATTGCACCGACCATGGATTGAACCACAACCCAGGCATGTGACCTGACCAGGAATGGAACCCACACCTTTTGGGGATGGGATGATACTCTAACCAACTGAGCTACACCCACCAGGGCCCATATCCATTTTTTTCCCCCCATCACTTTTCATCCTATTACTTGTTGCTTTTCCCACGAACTAAACTCTTGTATACGCCATGTCTTTGACACTTCCTATGTGCCTGGCTATAAAACCATTTGTTAAATGAACAAGTGAAATTAACAAAACTGTTGAATGACATTTAGGAGGTCGAGATTTCATTACCTGTTTTGCTAGTTGGGTGGTATGATCTTGAGCAAGAGTGGGCTTCTGATTGCAAATGCAATCGCAGTAAGAGCTGGGCAGGTTGTGTGAGGAGGTAAACCAGATGGAGTGGGGACGTTGGCAAAGTGGAGCATCAGGTCCTGTCCAAAGGGAGCAGGAGAGGCACATGCAATAGCAGACCCAACGTGAACCAACTTGTTTTTTTCAGAAAACAAATATGGATGTCAGTGAAATATTGGCAACTAATTAAAGGTTAAATTTTAGCAAGTGTAAGTACGGTGTAGACCAAACACAAGTCACCTACATGCCACGGTGGTTTGGGTAGCCAGTTTGCTGCAATAGTTACTCTGTGAGTTTCCTTTCAATTTTTCTATCAATAGTTGTTCGTTACAGTATTGCTATATTGTAGTGTGGCCAGCAGGGGGAGAAAGAGTTCTTCAATCATTTTTCTTTCAAGTTTGGTCCCATGAGAACTTCAAAGAGAATAAAGTAGAAATAGCGGCAGCGTAGGCCATGTCCCGTGAATGTGGATAATATAATGTGAAAAGTTTCTAGCTTTTGTAAATAGATTTTGAAAAAGCAGGAAAGAATTTCAAGCTTCAGTGAATCCTTAAAGTATCACTTAGACTTACTCATTGGTTTATCATAGAACCAAAGGAAGGCATCCATTCATCCATTCATTTGGTGCCGTGTAGACTTAGCATGTAGTCCAAGAAAGTGTGGGTTATTTCCTCTCTAGCAAAGGAAACTTTGCTGTCTGCATGAACTGAGTAACATGCTAGCAGTGATCAGTCACCAATGATCTTGGAAAAAAGTGATGTGATTGGTGCCTAATCATGAAGTGCATTTATTTTTAGCTGTTCTTTTTCCTTCTTAGCCTTATTTCATTAGTAGCCAAGAACATACATTCATCAGCTTTTGCTAGGTTATATCACAGTTACAAATAACTCCCCAAATCTCAGTAGCTAGAACAACTCTTGCTGTTTCTACATGTTGGTCCCAGGTTGGTTGCAGCTCTGCTCTTGGCTAAAGGTCATATGTAGCCCATGGTTTTTTGCTTGCTTGTTTGTTTTCATTTTTAGTATCTGGACTGAAGGACTAATAAATATGAGACAGTTTCCTAATGTAATAGTCCCTAAACCTTGTGAATGGAACTGGAACTCTGTCACTACTATCATATTCCATTAGCAAAAAAAGAAAAAAGTCACATTGTCAAGCCTAATGTCAATGGGGAAAAATAATCAGGACACGAAGACGTTGCAAGTCAGGCAGTGATGGGTGGGGAAATATAATCTTATAGGGAAATGAAGAATAGGTAGAAAGGTGTTTTTTGTTTTCCCTTGCGAGGAGACAGGGAATAACATCTCAAAAAATACTAAAAAGCTCAGGGATTTGACTTTTAAAAAGTTCCTTTATTGAGATAAAATATAAGCCCGTGCTGTTCAATGACTTAATGTCCTGTTGATACAGGAAGATCTGGCCTGATGGCTGGGCAGAGGGGAGGGACCCCAAGGCAGCACAGGAGAGGCTGTGTTCCCGGGTAAAGGGTAAAGAACCCTAGTGTGGTAGCGTGGTGATGCCCCAGTAACCAACCTAGCCCTGGCGTGGGGACCGATTTCCCCAGCCTGGGGCTGAGACATGGCAGGAGAAAGTCATCCGTGTAAAGTCTAGGGTGTGATGAACAAAGGGAAAAGCCCTCCTACCCCCTTTCAGTTTCTGATTGAAGTGGAAACCAGAGGGTCACACCTTCGCGTGCACACACCTAAAGGTTAACATGGCTGTAGGGCGAGGTATGGGCCTGCCAGTCTAGCCTGGGAAAAGGTTAGGAGTGGGTGGGGAAGGTGAACCTTCTGGAAGGCAATGAAGCTTGCTCTGGGATATTTAAATACTAGAGGGAGGGCAGACACTACCCCTTCTCTTCCTCTGGGATCCATGCACCAATGGCAGTCTGAAGCACTCCCAAGACCCAGTGGACCCTGGAAACAGCATGGCCCAGTGACATGGGTACTGGGCCTCTCAGATAGAGCCACTCCCTGCATGGCCATCTGCAGCAGTTGGCAGTGGCCCCAGGTCCCTAGCCCTCATGGGGACTCCAGGGAGGGGCCTGAAGCCAGAACGCTGTCTGCTTAGCACCTCTGGCTACAGAAAAGAATGGAGTAAGATTTCTGGGCATGGTGTTGAGTTTTAATCTTTTTGAGAACAAATGTTTGGTTGTGTTTTTTTTTCCTCTTCTGCATTTTGTGGAAGAGAGGAGCTGGAACCAGGGAGTGCCGCACTCCCCTAAATGGTACAAGAGTTTAATAAAAACCTTTTTCCTTCCCCACCAACCTTTGGCTTATGTCTGTTCCACAGCAGGCAGCTGAAGTCCACTTCTGTTCAATAACATTGCTACTGCAAGGGTGGTCTACAGATCAGGATCAGCATTACTTAGGAGATTTTTAGAAATGCAGACTCTTGGGTGACCTCAGACTTGCTTATTTAAGTCTCACCTGAGGATATATTTATTGATGAGAGAGAGGGAGGGAGAGAGAGAGAGAGAGAGATGCAAGAGAAACATTCATTGGTTGCTTTTGTACACACCCTGCCTGCAACCTGTATATGTGCCCTAACTAGGGATTGAACCTGCAACATTTTTGTGTTGGGGATGATGCTCCAGCCAACTGAGCTACCTGGCCAGGCCCAGAATCTCAATTTTAACAAGATCTACAAATTTGTGTACACATTAACGTTTGTGAAACTTGGCTAACGGATGGCTCTACTTGGCTGCCCTTCCTGGCTTTTGTTTATTCCCCCCAAACACCTTTTTCCGACATTCCCAGGTCTTTCTTCATGACATCCTCATTCACGCCATTCCAAAAGCTGAATGTCCTCAATTTCCCCTCCCACCCCTCCTATCATTAGTTACCCCTGCCAGACCTACCACAGTATTGTTCCTTTCCATTCCCTGCCATCCCCACTCTGCGGCCTTGGTTCAGACCTAGGAACTTGTCAAAACTGATGCTCTGATCTGTCTTCATTGTTACCAGTCCACCCCATCTACCAGCTCTAACCAACGTCCTTATTACTTGCCATATGGTCTTATTAAAATTCAATTCTGATTAAGGTAGCAGCAGTGGAACCTAATGACCAAAACAACGAGCAAAATATGAACCAGAGGCACAGAAACTAGGAATAGGCTGACAGCGATCAGAGGGGAGAAGGGAAGAGGGGAAGAGTAGAAAGAAGGGTAAGGGACTAGTCAAGGAACATGTATGAATGATCCGTGGGCATGGACAACAGGGTTGGGAATTGTCTGTGGGAGTGGAGGGTGGGATGAGTGGAGGAGAGCAAAAGAGGATGGGACAGCTGTAATAGAACAACAATAAAGTATTTATTTAAAAAATGATAGCAGCTGTGGAGAGGACAAGGGATGCTTGGGGCAAGGGAGACAGTAGAAATAAACATGCATCTAAGTGAACATAGAGTTTTGCCTATGAACCTGGTCAAGGTGAGTCTGACCAGTTTCTCCAAAGCTCCTCATGTGGAAATCATTTGATTTGCATTTGATGCTGGCTGGCTTTAAATTACTGACTACAGCCTTCAGGATAATGTCCAGATCTCCTAGGAGGATATTACGTTAAATTCTCTGATATGTTCCTTGTCTGCCTCACTAATAGAATCCCTCATTGCTTTCCTCCTCATTCTAAACAGCCACATCAGCTAGTTGGTCTTGTTGGAAGGGACCTGTTGATTTGTTATTCATACCTGACATTGCTCAAATGTTCCCTCTCTTGCTCCCATCTTGTCAGCCTGTGATGTCCCAGCTCATGTGGCAACTCTGTCAGCCTTTCCTGACCCAAGAAGAGATTTAATATCTCTTTCTGCATTCCATTTTATCCTATGGCATAATCATTTCATAATTTTATTTTTCCATGTCTATATTCAGAGACCCTTGAGGGACATGGATTTTATCTTAGTCATCTTTGTAGTCCCGGTAAACAGTGTTGGGCCCATAACAGGTACTCAGTGAAGGTTTGTTGGTGAATGTAGGAGTAAAGATTAAAATAATGGCTTATATCAGACATTGTGAAGAAATGATATATAAGACTGGATTGATATGCAAACCATGTCTACTGTCAGGCACATACAGACACTTAAGAATGGAAGATATTGTGCATGTTGCCTCTAACAGGGTAGTGATTTCATCTGGTATGAAGATGCATTTAATTGGACTTTCTAATAAGAGAGGAGCATTTTGGCAAATGAAAATTGGCACTGGTTGGTTGGAAGAAATGGCATTTATTGCTAGTGGGCTAATGTCCTCAACAGAGTGTGATGTTTATGTTATACTTCTTTTTCTTTTTTTTTAATCTTTTTTTAAAAAAGATTTTATTTCATTATTTTTAGAGAGAGGGGAAGGGAGAGAGGCAGAGAGGGAGAGAGACATCAATGTATGGTTGCCTTTTCACCTGCCTCCAGCTACAGACCTGACTGGAGACCTGGTTTGCAACCTGGTTATGTGCCCTGGCTGGGGAATCGAACTTGCAACCTTTGGGTTCACAGGCCGGCGCCTTATCCATTGAGCTACCAGTCAGGGCATGTTATACTTCTTATAGATCTTTCAAAACTAATAGAACTTTATAAGGAAATGTTAATATCCTTTCCTCTACGTGCTTGAGAAGAAGAAGGCTATATAACATCAAAAACTTACTGAGCACTCTGTGCCAAGTTTAGTTTAACAGCTTTACTGAGGTATGTTTTACACAGCACAAAGTTCACTAGTTTCAAGTACACAATTCAGTGAGTTTTAGTATACATGCAGAGCTTCATATCTATCACCACAGCCTAATTTTAGAACATTTCTATCACCCCAAAAACAAACCTTGTGGCACGAACAGCCAGTCTCTCCCCATTTTTACTCCCTTAGCCATGGGACGGAAACCACTAATTCTACGTTCTGTCTGAGTCTGCCTTTACTGGACATTTCACAGAGATGGAATGATACAATATTTGGTCTTTGTGTGACTGGCTTCTTTCATTTAGCATACTATTTTTATTTATTTGTTTGTACAGATTTTATTTATTATTTCCAGAAAGAGGGGAAGGGAGAGAGGTAGAGAAGGAGAAAAACATCAATAGATGGTTTGCCTTTCACCTGCCTCCAGCTACAGACCTGGCTGGAGGTCTGGTTTGTAACCTGGTCATGTGTCCTGGCTGGGGATCGAACCAGCAACCTTTGGGTTCGCAGGCTGGCGCCTTATCCACTGTGCCACCAGCCAGGGCTACGACACTGACTTTTTAAAGCTGTGCAGCAGTGAAGTCACACATACACACAGGGAAAGGCTTGATGCTCTAGTTTTAATAGACTAATATTAACAAAAGGTTTATGGTTTAAGAGAGTTGCAATTGTTGGATAATATTCTACAGAAGGTTAATCGAGCACTTGTCAAGTATACTTCTAAAGGCTTGACATGTTTCCACTCAATCCTTAAAGCAGCTCAGCGAGGTTGGTGCTCTTAGCATTTTGTGGTATAGATGAGAGATGGAGTCTGTGATTTGTCAAAAGTTACATAGCTAGCAAATGATAGAGACTGAATTTAAATTAAATAGTCAAGTTTGAGACTTGACTCGGACTCATCAATCAAGGATTGGGATCTCATCAAGCTTCCTGCTCCTGCAAGAGACACTTTCCAGAGTTACTGCTATTGAATGAGGATAAGGTATGAACTCTTCACATCTGCCTCCAACTTAGGTTTCCTGCCTTGAAGCAGCATCTCCCCAAGACTCCTCTGTGCCACTCTCCCCAGATTTTACTTGTAAAAATGTTGCAAACTTCCTTGCCTTTCTACCTTGCCATTTGCAATGCCTAGCGAACTCCAATGTTAAATGCTGCCTTCCATTCACTTCTCCCCCAGGTGGAGTAGCCACCCCTCAGCCACATGCCCACAATGATGGGCCCCCTGCAAACGCCTCTACTATTCTCACGACATGTCATACTCAGTGTCTGCCCCTCACCCGACTGGGCTCCTTGAAGAAAAAGAATGTGCCTGACCTTGAGGCACAATTTAATTTTTCAGGGAGAAAAATGAAACGAAACACCAGTGTAACAATCCAAATCACTGAAAGGTAATTTATAGCTTATCTAAGTCTGGTAAATAATGTTGAAGGGAAGATCCCATTTACCACACAGGAGAAACCTTTCGAAGACATGCATTCGTTCTTAACGCCACGGTAGCCGCTCCAAAAATCTTTCCACTCTCTCCAAATGCTCATGGGGAACACAGCTGTGGTGCATTTATGCCTCCCTTCTTTTGCAGCCCTTTCCTCTTCTGCCGCCATCACCCTCACTGCCCTGTCCCTGGGGTTGCTGCTGGCTGCCGGCAGGACCTCTCCTGCTGTAGTGTGATGTCACCTGGCTCATAGCCACAGACTGGCTTTCTCATTAGTGTCTCAAACGGATTTTTTAAGTCATTTTATTGCCCTGTGTAGACTGTAAGCTTCTTAGAAACAGCAAAACTAATTCAACTGACTAGCAAACTTAAAAAATAATAACTCCAACAGGGTAAGTTTTAGATGCATTCTAAAAACACCTCTGACTGGCGGAAAGTTGATAGGTGAAAGCCATGTCTCAGATAAAACATGGTGTTACGTCTTGCTTTCGCTGCTGGGCCTTGAGCACACTAAACATGCTCTTCTGCCTTTGTGTTTTGCCCTTGCTGTCTCCTTTACCTGGAATGTCCTTCCTGCTAGCCTTATCCCCTCACCTTCTTGAGGTCTTCAAATGTCAACTTCTCTGTGAAGCCTTCCTTCAACCCGATGTAACACTGAAACACTACATCCCCGATTTTCATTTCTTTTCTCCATAGCATTTCTCACTGCTGGATATGATCTATGATTCGTTTCATGCCAGTGTGATTTCCGCTGGACTGTCAGCACTAGGAGAGCAGAAGTTTTGCTTAGGGCTGTTGTCCTTAGTGTCTAGAACAAAGCCTGATGCATAACAGGCAGTTGACAACCGTTGTTGAATGAATAGAGTCTGAACTTCATCAGGTCAGGGAAGTGTGTCTGCTCACCAGTTACACCCCCAGCGCTCAGGACAGTGGTTGGCAAACAGTGGGCACTCAATATTTATTGACTGAAGGATGTATGGAAGCTCTGATGCACTAGGTGACTTGCTTATATGGCCATCTAGCCCGGCAAGAATGAGCAAGGAGGCCGTTTGGCTGACTCAGGAGGCCGTTTGTCCCAGTGGATAGGGACCAATTAATTCTCCTATTTGAGGAAAGAACCTGTTTTTGAGAGGTTTTCTCCTGGTCTCCCTAATGTGCAGTGCACCGCTTTGCACCTAGTATGGCTGCAATAAGTATTTATACGGTGTGCTCTCATCCAGCATATTATTGCAACGAGGACACAGCTGCTTCAGTTCCTCGGAGGTGAATGGGACCTGCAGGTGCTCCCTGGCCCCTCAGAAGGAGGCACGCCTCCCACCTGCAGAGCACTTTCCAAAATCCAGGTCGAACAGCTTTCCGGCCTCTTCAGCACTTTGACGATGACCACTTATTTCCATTTTGGGGGGCCGGACAGCCTCTCCTGCCCATCTCCCATTCTCTAGATGGGGGACTGGCAGGGAAATAAAGGGGAGGGGAGGGAAATAAAGGGGGAGGGGAGGGAAATAAAGGGGAGGGAAGGAGGGAAGCCCACCCCCCACTCTCTATCCCGACCTCCGCGGCGCAAGGACAGCCGCAAGGGGTCCCCTTCCCCGGCCCTCGGCCAGCCGGGCGCGGGAGAGCAGGGGGCGCGCAGTGGCTTCGCGCGGGGACGCGGGCGCGGGCGCGCGCGCCTGCCTCTCCTCCTGGGCCGGGTCCGGTGGCTACGTGCTTTCTTTGTCAATGAGGCGCAGCTCCGAGCTGCAGTAGCACTCTCAGCCCGGGAACCGGAGCCGGAACCCGAGCCCGCGCAAGCCGGCGAGCGAGAGGAGCGGGGCGGAGAGGCCGGAGCGGGCGGTGGGCGGGAGGGTCCTGGGTGCTCTCTGCGGCCGCCAGCTCCGGCGCCCGGCAGCCTCGCCCCCTCCGTCGGGAGGAGCTGCCCGGGGGAGGGGACCCCGGGCGGCGCCCGTCCCACCCTCGCTGCCCGGGGCGCGCCGGCGCGGGGAGACAGCACCGTGGGAACCCGGGTCGGCTCTCACCGCGGCTCCATGCGGCCCTGGCCCCTGCGCGCGTGAAGCCGCGGCTCCCGGAGCCCGCCCGGCGCTCCCACCCCCCAACGCCCGGGCCATGGCCGGAGATGCCCGGTGAGGACCCGGGCGCCGAAGGCTGGGCTCCCCGGCGCGGTGCGGAGCGAGGCAGCGGCCTGGATGTGTGAGGCGTCTCCATGGCTCTGCAGGAGGCGAACCCCCAGGGCCCCGGGGAAACTGGCCTGGCGGCGCGGAGGCGCCGGGGCCGGCCCGGGACGCGCGGGCTCGGCGGGCTCGGCGGGGGAGCGGCGAGCAGCCCGGGCGTGAGAGGCTCAGGACCCGCGCGGGTCCCCCGGGCCGCAGCGTCCCTGGACGCACCGCTGCCGCCACCGCCGCTGCTGCTGGGACTCCTGCTGCTGGCGGCCCTTCCTGAGCGTTGCCTGGCCAACCCGGGTAAGCACTTGGCGTCGCTTGGCGCTCGGGGAGGTTTCAGTTGGAGCGGGGCCGCCCTTCGGAACCGGCACCTGGCTGGGCAAAGGGGGAGGAAGAGGTCTTGGCAGCGCGGGTGCTGATTTGTTCTCCGCCCTTTGCTGCTGCAACGGCGGGCGAACTGTCAGAAACGCGTCTCCCGGGAAGGCACCGCGGGGCGGGGAAGTAAAGGGAGACGCTTTCGCATCCTCGTTCTGGACGAGTCGCAGGTCCTTTCTAGTGGTCCCGCAGGCAAGCTTCACTTAGATAAAGACACCGTGTGGTTAGGACAGTTTTAAAAGGATGTGTTCTAGTAAGACATTTCAGGGTGGGGATGTCCACTGTATTTCGGGTTCCCTACTGGGTGCCTACTTTGTCTTCACTGTATAAAACGGCCAGACTTTAGGCAGTTTCCATGTGGACTTCCAAATAGCGTTTCCTCTTCTGTGTTGACAGGAGACGCCTTTTCTTTTGGGATAGATACCCTAAAATAATTGCTTGCCTGTTACAAAGGGATGTAGGCACTGATCAAGTATCTATAGTCCACTGTCTACAGGAGGTTAGTTACTAACCAGGCTTGGCTCTCAGACTTCCAAGAATTCTCAGGAAATAGGTTTCTGCAATTTCTTGGATGATTGGAGAAATCTGTTGTAACTGTTTGGGAAGGATTATTCAGCTCATGTGCTTACAATTTACACTGCAGTCAGCAATTGTCTTTGAAATAAGGATGATTACTAGGGCACTGGTAAAGGACAGGCTCTTGTTTGTGATGAAATTCTGGGCTCTTGGCACATTCCATTCATCAAGAAATATAGTTCTTCAGCTGATGTGATCTTACAGTTTTGTGTTTTTTAGCAAGGACTAACGAGGACAGCTTTCCCCCCCAGATTAGATTAAATTATGAAGCACACACTTTTAGATGATAGGGTTTCAGGTTTAAAATATTTCCGATTTTCAACAGCTTATTTCAAAGCCCTGTTTCTTTTGATTTATTTAAAAGGTCACTGACATAAACTGTCCGTCTATGTGCGCAAGTGGCGACTGTCCAGGAATTTCTTATTGTGACTGTAGTGCTTACAAAGTTTGGTCATCTCTGGCTGTGTGCCTGAGACCAGAGAAAAACCCCTGAAGAATTTTAACCCTCAATTTTTATGCTTTTAACAGTTTTCAGTGAGTGAATTTGGTATTACGGTTAAAGGGTAAGTCCTGCATCAGACTGGTGCAAATAACTTAATATTCATTGGCTCAGAAACACACTTTGAGTTTTTACTTGAAATGAATCAGATCCTTGATAGATTTGTAAACCGTTATCAGGCTGTAAACTTTTTTGGATGTTCATGTGAGTGCGGATACTAAAATTAGTCCAACCGTCTGTAATAATGGGAAATTTGGCCTGATATCCGATGATTTCCTCTGTTTTTGAATTTCTGATCTCCCTTCTGGCCCCTGAACCTCCATGACTTGACTTGGCTCCTCTTTCAGTTTGCTAGACTTAGGGGGCTTCTTTCTAATTCATTATTTTTTGGGTTTTGCCAGGGTGTCAATTTTCGTTTTTCTCTTAGTAAGGTGATCGGGGGATGGGGGGAATCAGGAGGAAAGATGATTAAAGTGATGGTAAAAATCATTAAAGTCAATGTTGTTCCCCAAAGTCCCTCTTTCCCCCTCACATTGGAGTGACTTGTTGCCTTCTCTGTACTTTTTGGTTGCTCCTTGTGCTGTCACCCTGCTGAACAATTCCTGATGGTCCAGCTCACCTGTGGGTCCAGAGCCTGCCGCTGGGCTCCATGGCGTCCTGTGTGCTCGCCCCTGATTCGGTTTCATGACTTGTTTCTCTCTCAGTGGAAGAGGTGAATGAACACTGGGCTTCCTGCCTTTCCTCCTACCTGCTTTCATTTGTTCTCAGATTTCCTCTTGAGGCAGCTTCATGGCAGGGCAGGCAAGTCCTGGACCTAATGCAGGGCATCCCAAAGAGTTTGGGTGAAGAAGCCATGTCAGGAGGGAGGCAGGGGAAGGTCCCACTTTTCTGGGCCTTTGGCTTGCAACAAACAACTCAGTTTTGAAATTTTCCTGAGGGCTGGCTGCCGGCTGGTACTCATGGCGGAATGTGTTGGATGCTGAGGAGCATGAGAAGCCAAACTCAGGATACCGAGGTCCTGCTGCAAGTGCTTGGTCTGATCCAGGCCTGTTGTTTGCACCATCTGCTCTTCCTTGTTTTCTGAGCAAGGCTCAGCGAGGCCTTTGCTATTGAAAAATGGGTAAAAGTAGATTTGTTTCTGGAAAATGATGTAGCTGTCGTTCAGAACTTTTGTGTCCTGAGCCCACCTCCATCCCCTACACCCCAAGTGCTTTTGCTTTAACATTCCCAAGGAATTGGGTTTCCTCTCTTCCCTTTTCTTTTACAGCAAGGCTGCTGTCTTGGGTGTCCTCCCTCAGACTTCCTCTCCTAACTCCCATGCCCACAGAACCCTTGCTTATATGCAGTAACTTACTTTGGTTTTGGATGTGGGAGATTGATGTGGGAAAGAACATTCTTTAAAGCCTCGAGCTCTGACACCCCCTATTGTCCTCTATCCTCTGGGGCTCCAGGCATATGGGTGAAGTTCAAACTTGACTTCCTCGTCTTCTTAATGGATCATTCAGTCAGCTCAGGTCAGTAAACATGTACTGTCTGCCCATAGGTGCAGGTACAGTGCTCATTAATTTATATGACCTTGTCTTCCTAGACCTCAGTTCTCCGATCTGTAAAATGGGGATAATAATTGGGTCATTTTGAGGATTAAATGAGTCAATACAACTAAAGTGTTTAAAACAGTGCTTGGTACACAGTGAATGCTCAATGAATGCTAGTGTTTTTCAGAAATTGACCAAATAGTCACTGTATCCATGTGCTGTGTTGAGGATAGAATGGCATTTTGTAGAAGCCCCTCAAGAAGAGGGTGATATGTGTCCTTGAACCCAGATATGTGTGATCAGATCTAATGAAGTGAGGGAACAGCTAATTGTGGAAGAGCAGGGCCTTTGAAGGGTAGGTGTTGGCAAGATTGATGGTAACAGTTCAGTTAGAGGAAAAGCAAACAGTTCCTTGTGGCCAGAACACAGGTTGCTAAATGGAGGAGAACCCTGGACATTTTCACTGTCATGGGGCTTTCTCAAGCCCTCCTCTCAGGATGTTCCACCCCCCTGGCTCTCCCCTGGAGGCCCCCCGCCCTTCTCCCACCAACGTGTAGGTTCCTGATTGATCTTTATTTTCCTCGTGCCTGTTACTGTGCCCAGCAGAGAGTAGGCACTTACTACATTTCCAGCTTGATTTCACTTCTATTCCCTCTATTTGGCTGATTCTATTTGCTGTTAGAATAATTATCTGATTTTAGTAAGCCACAGTAAGTTGTGAATGACTGCTTTATTTGAGGAATTACCTGCATTTTGAAAGAAGGGTTTGCTGATACCAAGGAATCTCTAACAATATATTGTGGGAGATAGTTTTGACTTAAGCAGTGTTGTCTCCCTCCAACCTTGTATACTCCATCAGCTGGGAGTCCCATTTGAAACAGGTGCACAGTACGTTCGTTCATTCATTCATTCAATATATCTGGAGTGCCTCAGCTTTCTGAGGTTAAAATAATGCATGAAAGCAAGCTCCCATATTCATGGGTCTTAGGAACTAGCCCACTGCTTTCCAGACTTTACTGTGCATGTAAGTCATTCGAAGGTCCTACTAACGTGCAGATGCTGATTCTGTGGGTTTGGAATAAGGCCTGAAGTTCTGCATTTCTAATAAGCACAGGGTGATGTTACCTGTGGCTCATTGACTCCCGTTTGAGCAGCAAGGGACAATAAATAAATAAATGTAGGTTGGATTGAGGTAAGAAAAAACCCTTTTTTTAACATTTAATTTTATTGTTGTTGTGTTATATTTATTCCATTCTCTCCCATTGCTTACCCCTGCTCCACCCTCCCCATTACCCTTCCCACAGTCAATCCCACGTTATCCATGTCCATGGGTCATTGTCCGTGTCCATGGGTCATGAAAAAAGTCTTAATGCAATGGGTTCAAGAGAGAAAGGAAGAAGAGACAGAAGGAAAAAAAAAAAAAAAAAAAACAACTTAAGATTTTCCTACAAAGGGAAGTAGAGTAATAGGGAGTCAAGAGAGGGGAAGATGGGATATAACTACATTATGCGTGTACTTTCTCACTTTTAACATTAAAGACATACATGAAGAGTATTTGATTTTTAAATTTTTCCCAGATATATGTAGATTATCTAGTAAAAAATATCCTTGCACTTTTTACTCTCAATATTAATTATTAGTGCTTCAGAATATTTTGCAAGATGTCCTAAACCTTGCCTCGCTTTTCTTCCCTACCCCATGCTCAAAGTAAAGATTTGGGAAACAGAAATACTGCTCTTTTAATATTGACATTAAACAGAAGTCAGATATCCCCTTCCTGCCTTCCTTAAACTGAACATCACTGTGGAACCTCAGCGAAACTAAAATTCTGACGACAGCCAGAGAATTTCTCAGAAGCTGACTTATCTCTAGTCTTGAATTACTAGAATATGATCTGAGAATATTCAAAATGAGTGGGCATGCCTCCTTTTTTCAGTGCCATTCACCTTCAAACGCTTTTTGTGGTTTTCCTTCTTTCTTTTCCTTTTCCTTTTCTTTTTTTTTTAAACAAACAGCAACTCTACTCTTCTCCAGACAAAAATGAATAGTTGGCGTGACCCTAAAACATTTTTGTTGCTTGACAACATGTTACAGGGGATTTATAAACACACAGAGGGACACATTATTCAATGTCACAGGATGACTGCCTTGGATGATGACTCTCTTTGGGGAGTACAGGGCCAAAGGTGCAGTTAGCAGTCCGGGAATTGTCAATGCCAGTTATTGTAGCTGGTGGGAAGGTGGCAAGGAGTCATACTTATTTGGCAATATTTACCAAGTGCCTGGCATATGCCAGGTCAAACTTTTCATTTGATACTGGAGGTTTAGTGGAGAACAAACCAGGCTCAGCCCCTTCCCTCAAGTGGCCTGTAGCCCAAGACAAGAAACCTTTATGCAGTGGGTGGAGAGGCAGGTCAGTAACATAGCTGTATGAGCTGGGTCAAGTGAGGGAATGTGGCAAGACAGAAGGTACCTGCCTTTTCCAAAGAGGCTGTCACCACTCAGCTGCAGCTTGTGAGGGAATGGGGCTTAGGGTGCCAACATTCTTACTTCTTAAGAAAGGCAGGATCTTTATTTTAAATCTTGTTTTCAAATGTCACCAACTAATTCAGATTTTTGAAATGTCGTGCTCTGCAAAGAGAACACACTCACGAGCCACCAGTTTGTTTCTTTTAGAAAGAAAGCACGATTTATTTAGGTATAATTTATATACAGTAAAGTTCACTTTTTTCCCCCTTCACCTGAGGACTTTTAGAGAGAGAGAGAAAAGGGGAAGGGAAAGGGAGGTGAAAGAGAGAGAGACAGAGACAGAGACAGAGAGACAGAGAGAGAGAGAAACATAGATGTGAGAGCAAAACACCAATTGGTTGCCTCCTTGTATGTGCCCCGACTGTGGACTGAACCAACAACTTGGGTATGTGCCCTCAGTGGGAATTGAATCCCTGACTCTTGGATCTACAGGATGACACTCCAACCAACTGAGCCACAACGAGCTATGGCAAATTCTCCCTTTTTAGGTACACTGCATAATGAGTTTAGACAGAAGTGTACAGTCGTGGATTCACCACCACAATCTAGATATATGTAGAACATTTCTATCAACTCTTGCTGCATTTACCATTCTCTCTCTTTCTTTTTTTTTCTTTTGAACTGTTTGAGTTTTAATTATGATGTGTCTTGGTCTGGGACTCTTTGGGTTAATATGGTTTGGGATTTTCTGTGCTTTCTGGACTTGTATGTCTGTTTTCTTCACCAGGTTAGGAAAGTTTTTGGTTTGTTGTGAGGGGCTTGGAGAGGGGACAGTGCTGCTGCCTGGCTTCTGGCAACTTGCCTGATACTGATCCCGTTTCCAGTCACTTCACCCACTTCCCGTATGTGATTGATGCCACATGCTGGGGTTTGCCTACGTCCTAAGACCATGTGGGCCCTTTAAGCAGCAAAAATCTGGCAGTTTCTTCTGCCGCCCCAACCCCCATTTGTTTTCAGAGCCAGAGGCGATGGGGGTTTATTTTCCCAGTGCTGGAACCCTGGGCTGTGCAATCTGGTCTCAGGCTGGGATCTCTCACTTCTAGGTCCCTCCAGACTTTTATCTACCACACGTGAATGTGGGACTGTAGGCTGTGACCCTGCTGCTGCCACTGCTGTTCCAGGCACACAGCCTCTTGGCTCCATCTCCGTGGCTCTGCCCAACCCATCCAACCCATCTGGATGAATGTGGCTTCTTTAAATCCTTGGTTGTCAGACTTCCATGTAGCTCAGTTTTCTGATGGTTCTGGTTGTTATTTGTCTTTGCAATCTGGCTGTAATTCTTTCTATGGTTGTTCGAGGAGGTGAAGCATGTTTACCTATGCCTCCATCTTGACTGGAAGTCTTGGCTTTGGTATTTATGCAATACCAGTAAATAGGAAGGTCTCGAATATTTCTAAGTCACTCTTGATGGAATTAAATGTCAGAATGAATCCAGGAGTCCCAAACCTACCTCTTTGCCTCTGTCTCTGCTAATGAATGCTGCCTCTCTTTCACCTGCCTTTCTATTTGCCAAACATGAAGAGCAAACCAAGGAAGGCCAAAGAAAGCTGTGACGAGAAGAAAATGAGTTGAAGTGAATAGACCAGCTTATAAATCTTTGTCGAAAAGAACTAGCAAAAATATCTCTAAACCTACAGACTTCATGATCAAATAATGAGTCTTTATTTTGAACAGAATAGGAGAATCTGGATTCTGGCATTATTTAGAATATAATTAAACTGGATGGAAGTATTTAAAAAATCTTTGGCAGCTTCCTGTTATCTTATTAATACTGGAGGTGAATACACAGATCAACCTGGTGAGTCCTACAGAAATGAAACCTTTGATTTTTCAGTGGGGTGGAGAATGTCTTCTCTCTAGTCCAGCAATAAAAATGATATTTTAAATAAGTGTTTTTTTCCATTCTTATGGCTAATATGACATTGTAACTTTTCCCTATAGGGATACTAGTCCCCAGAGTTTGGCATAGCGCTTCAGTTGTTGAAGTTTCCCTCTTGTTTCTTATTTGAATCTCAGTTCACTCCTAGGACAGGGTTGAGGAAGTCATTTGCTAAAGGTCATACAGTGGTCCAGGGATTTTCACATAATTCTATGATTCAGGGAACAGATTACGTAGCTAGGTAATCTCAAACAAAGCTAGCTCAAGTTTGGGGCCCAGGGCCACAGAGGAGTTGCATGTGACATATTCAGTGTAGGAATGAAATAATAACTGGGCCATGTGGATAGTTTAAGTGATTGATAGAAGTCATAGCTAACAGTTTGAGCATTTGCTAGTTGTGTCAGTTCATTCGATTTTCACAACCTTATGAGGTAGGCTCTGTTATGACCCTTGTGTTTCAGGGGGGGAACTGAGGCACAGAGTAATTTAACCAGTGCATCCAGTGTCACTTGGTTAAGTGTCAGAGATGGGATTTGACCCCAGGTAGTTTCATTCCACAACCCTCAACCTGCTTCAGCAATAAAAGGTTGGGGTTACTGGCTCTGTGTCTCACAGACCTGGTGCCTCCTGCCTCTCTTTTCCTGCACGTTGGGTCTGTCCTTCTTTCTCTTTCTGCAAACTGGCTTTCTCTACTTTCCTGTAGCTTCTTGGTTCCCCCATAACTGGACCATCCGTGGGGCTTTTCTTGGCTGTCGTGCTCACTGTAGCCAGAGTCGGCAGGACTCTTCAGTTGACATGCCCACTATCCACTTCTAACCTGGCCCCAGTTCTGTCTTTTCCAGGAGGGAAGATCAGGCTGCTGTGGTCTGGCCAGTGGAGTGAGGCTTCCTCCTTCACCTGACCAGTAGAGACCAGAGGAGAAGGGTCACGTGGCACAAAAATGACTTCCTCGGCTGGCCGTCTCTTCAGCCGTGGCAGATTGAAATGACGTGGTGTGGATAAGGGTGAACTTCCCAGACTTGCTCCTCCCTTGTATCAGTACAGAACAGGTTCACGGGCTAGCAAGCTGGCTCTATGGAACACTGGCAACAAGCAGCCTGATTCATAGTGTTCGCCAAGTTCCAGGGTATAAATACTTCCACCATGGTTGACGTCAAGCTACCAGTGTGAAGGCAGCGTTGGGAAGAGATGCGCACAGTTGGTTGAGCACTGATAGTGCAGGGTGTCCTCAAGGAGTTTGAAGTTTACGCTCAATAGGCCCACCAGCTAGGTATGTTAATAATTAGTTAAAAGGGAATAAGATTTCTAGGAGGAGAGGCTGGAAGTTAGGCACACGCAGCCTAGGATAGCTCAAGGTATGTCGTCCCAACTATAGGCACATAAAGATGCATTCCAAACTATTGCAGTTTCCTTCCCTTGTGTGGTCTCACTTGTGATATATAATTAACCATTTCACCCATTTTAAGATGGCAGACATCATTTTTTCATTTTTTGGATGGGCATTGGTTTTGTTGTCCAGCATTAAAAGACTTTTTTTTTTTGCTTTCGGATGTCACCACCTACTCCTTACATTTCTTCCAACTTACAGACCTAGAGATGCGACATCCACATGGTGGCCTATTAGAACTCTTTCAATTGAATATATGGTATTTGCCTTGATTGGAGGCTTTTACTTATGACCACAAGGCCACCCTCAGTCCATGTCAGAATGCTAAAAGCCAAAATAGTCTCACGACGACCACCTCTGCCAATGTGTCAGATGTCTGCTCACATCTCGAGGCACATCTGGATGGTTCCTTTCCCTTGCACATCTGGAAAGGGGACTGGGAGTCTTGGCTTTGGTGTATTACTTACAATTCTGCTGATGTCTCTTGACTTCTGCCTGATGGACTTTGTCACCAACCCTGGGCAGCTCTCAGGGTCGGGGTGGCCATTGGGAGATGGAGTGAGGGAGCCTTGACAGTGTAGAGCTGTTCTTAGACACGGAGTTCCAAGTGTCCTACTGATGGGAGGTCAGTGTCTTTCCCCATAAAAATAGCACAATTAATTTATTCTTTTAATTTCCCTGAGGATGTAGCAAGAGAAAAATTTTATAAGCTTATTCTTTTATGTTTCATTGGAGGTTTGTCCTAGTTTGTAGATATGTTGACTTCTGAACTAACATTTATGAAATGGCTACTGTTGTGTTAGTCACTGGATTAAGAGTTTTATATAATCCTCACAGTGACATTGTAAGGTAGTTCTTATCCATTTTGCTTGGAGAAAGCTAAGATTGATAGAACAGTTATGAAACTGACTTGCCCGAGGGCACATAGCTTGTAAATGGTGAACACAGGATTTGAAGCCACATCCGATTACAATGTAAATATATTTTCAGCTATACTGTGTGGAACTTGCCCCATTTATTACATTTTCAAACACACAGAAGAGCTGGCGAACTGTACGGTGAACAGTCATAGACCTACCACCTAAATGATACAAGAAACATCTGTCAGTTCATTTTATTTTTGATGTAGTCAAAGTAATTTGCAGACATCAGTACACTTCACCCCTAAATACTTCAGCCACTGATTAGCATTTCATACGTGTTTATGGTTCTTTTTTGAAGGTAATTTTTACATACAGAGAAATGCAGAAATCCTAAGTATGTATTTCCAAGTGTTGACAAATGCATATACCCCACCCACCTCACTCCCCAGGCATCACAGTTTGATTTTTTTCCACAATGGTTTTGTTTTTATACCATGCAGTCTTAAATAATTATGTCTGTTGTTTCAAAATGGACTTATCCATATAAATATTAACTCAGACAGTATTTATGGAGTACCTGGTATGTGGCAGGCACCGCGCTGGGTGCAAGGAAATGGATTTTGCCTCATGTGGGAGAGACAGAGACAGTATCAGTCAGCTCCTCAAAGGAGTATTTCCTTGTTGTCAGAGGTGAGAGTTGAATGTTGTTGGTTTATTATCGTGAAGCCAAAGAAGAACTTCTAGAAAAGAATTCAAATGTCTCCCTTTTCAGGATTCTATACTCGTTAAACTCAAGGGTTGCAGGAGATGCAGTGTTAATCCGCTGTTAGTTTTTTTCTGTACAGGTGAGGTAAAATTCTCACAAGTCACCATGCTTACCTGGTGGTTGAGACTCCAGGTGGTGAGCTGGCCATCTGGTGGAATGGACATCCCCTCCTACAAACAGGCATCTCCCACGGTGGAATGTCATCCAGAGGGTCATCGTTCCGAATCCCCCGGCGCTGTCCACTGCCCACCGGCCATCTGTTCTCCCCAACCCTAGGGTTCATTTTGGCTTTACATGATGACAGATGAGATCTCTTCCGAGGCAACTGTGCCCACCTTGGTCTTCCTTTATTTTAAAAAAATATCTCTTCTTAAACCTTGGAAATGGTTCCAGATTGTACTCACTGAGTTTTATGAATTCAGAATGACAAAGATGAAGGGGGCCTTCCTGTTCCTTTTTATTGCCTGTGGGCTCCACTTTTTGGCTCATAAAACCAACCTCACTCATGCTAATAGGAGACTGACTTTTGATTTCTTTCTTTTTTTTAAAGATTTTACTTCTTTATTTTTAGAGAGAAGGGAAGGGAGAGAGAGAGAGGGAGAGAACATCAATGTATGGTTGCCTTTTACCTGCCTCTAGGTATGGACCTGGCTGGAGACCTGGCTTGCAACCTGGTTATGTGCCCTGACTGGGAATTGAACCAGTGACCTTTGGGTTCTCAGGCAGGTGCCTCATTCACTGTGCCACCAGCCAGGGCTGATTTCTTACTAGTCAGTTGCTTTTCTCAAGCCATCATGAAGAAGGATATTTAACAACCTGTTCGGAACTTAATACTAATTAATAGAAAATAATTTCTATTTTGACATAAGGTCACATATTTCAACTATGAGTTTTACAGTCTCATTAATTTTGGACTTTTAGGTATTGCACATCTTTAGGAGTCAGGGGCACTTGTAAATATGTAGAAATCAACCAATCAGATATTTACTGAACATGCACAATGAGCTAAGTAAGGTCATTGCTAAGTGAGGTTTCCAACATGATACAAATCGTTCTTTTCAGGAAAATACACAAGGACTTGATGGCATGAAAATAGCTAATTGAATATGGAAGGTAGATTATCCAGGTGCAACATAAGTAGTATAGAGAAAAAATGTTAAAAGACTTTATCCAAGTTTTTTGTTCCTCATAGATTGGACTGTTAAATTCAGCATCTACTTTACTATAGGTTATAATTGGCACAGGGTGGAGGGACCCCAAAGCTAAGAATCTGTCTGGAAGGGCAGCAATTGCTGAGTGTTTGTGATCTTGGTCTAAGATGGTTCCAGAGGTCCTCAGGGAACTTCTGAATTGTTGGTTTTCACCAGAGCAAGTCTTAGAGAATCTTTAGCAACAGAATCTTTAAAAGTGAAGTTGGCACTTTGCTCCTGAAATATATCCTTACCCCAACACAGTGAAAATTGTAGAATAAAATTGTCTTTAAATGGTTCTTAGCTGAATTGCCTGAAACTGTAGACGATCTTCATCTGACAATTCTGCATCTGCATCATACAGGTTCCAGTGAAAGTAATAGTTTCCACTTATTCTGTCATGTTCCTGATGCTGCGCTGGGTGCCTGAAGTGCTTATTACAGCACTTAATCTTCACAGACACTTTATGAGATGTAACTCTATTATTCCCATTTTATAGATGGGGAAGCTGAGGCTTAGAGAGGTGATATAACTTGCCTAGGACAACCCAGCATAACAATGTTGGGTCTGTCCCTCTGAATCCAAGACTACCTGCTCTGTCCCTGTGAATCTAAGACTAACTGCTCTGCATGAATGTGCCTGCTCCTTCTCTGCCCAGTGAGCCATGTCTCAGGCCTGAGGATGCAATAAAGCAGTTTGAGCTGATAGGCACGTAGCGTATGCTTTCCAGAGGCCTTTCACAATGTTTGGGTCTCCTCATTTCAGATTTGAGATGCACTCCAAATGATAGTTATTTTCAAATGTGTATTATTGGGGATAATGAGAATTAAGTAGATTGAGTTTTGATCCCCATAGTGTTTGAAATTCAAGTATTTCTCATTTTGCAGAATCCTTCAAAACTCACACACAGGGATTGAATTAATTTGTGCTTTTGGTCTTGTTGCAGCCCTTTGAAAATGTAGAGGCCCGAGTCACACCATGGTTCTGCATCTCAATAAAATTCAGATGCCATGGGATATGGTTCTGCATTTGCCCTTTGAGCCAGATGAGTTATGAATTTGTCTGCAGGACTCGTCATTTTCCCTGCCCTTGGTGACCACTACATTTCTCATGCCAGCAATATTGAAAACAGTGTTTTGGTTTGCAGCTACCTTTTGTGGAATTCAGATAAATGTACACCAGAGGACTGCATCTGAGATGGATGTCGAGAATTTCTGACATCTAGATATTCAGTTTAAAATTTTCCAGTAGATTTCTTTTATCAATCATCTATTCAGCAGTAATTATTGGGTGCCTACCTACTGTGTGCCAGGTGCAGTACCTGCCTTCCCCCGAAGACTCACTGTTACTGTTGTCCAGTCCCTTTCTTGGGGCAGCTGCTAACCACCTTTGAGGGACTATCAGCACTGACCTGCTCACCAAACCTTTGCTGGATGCTAATTATCTGCAGGGACTGTTAGGTGTTATAAGTATCTATAATGTGGGAGGCTGGGATGGAGGAGTCTTGGACAAAGAGATGCCACCAAGCTTTGGAGCACAGGGGGTCTCCCTCAGAAGCAAGTAAACAATTAAACATGTAATAAATACGGGGTGACAGGCAATCACTTAATCCATTGCTCTCATTCTACGGAGAAGAGACTGAGGCTCAGAGAAGAATTATTTGGTCAAATTAAGTAACCGATAATACCCAGGATGGGCAAAAGTAGGTGTACATGAGTATGCAGAACAAAGTTTATTCTTGTAAGATTATTTATTAATGATTATATTATTTATTTGTCTTATAATTGTAAACCTACTTTTGCTCACCCTTGTATTGAAGTTTTTTTAAAATTTAATTTTATTGTTGTTATGTTACATCCATCCCCTATTTGCTCTCCTCTGTCCTCTTCCCCACCTACCCATTCCCCCACAAAGTCAGTCCCACCTGTCGTCCATGTCCATGGTTCCTCCATACTAGGTTCTTGTCTAAACTGCTCCCTTTCCTTGCCTCTTTTTCCCCCCTCCCCCCAATCTGTATTGAAGTTTTCATCGTAGGATTTGGCAACCTCTTTGGCTTTAAGCTAAATAGGACTAAGGAATAAAATTACCCTTTAAAACATCTGCCTTTTTTTTTTTTTTTTAAGATTTTATTCCATTATTTTTAGAAAGAGGGGAAAGGAGAGAGGGAGAGAGACATCCACGTATGGTTGTGTTTCACCTGCCTCCAGCCACAGACCTGACTGGAGACCTGGCTTGCAACCTGGTTATGTGCCCTGGCTGGGGAATTGAACCTGCGACCTTTGAGTTCGCAGGCTGGCGCCTTAACTCTTCTGCCTTTGACTCATATTCTTCTAACAGCTAACCAGAGGGGAAGAGAGTATCACAAACTCCATTTTCTAGATGAGTAACTTCAGTCAGACAGAGATTAAATGACTTGGTCGTAGTCACTCAGCTGGTTAATGAGGATGCCAGACCCAGAGCCCTAGTTAGTGTCCTGTGTCCTTGCTACACTCCCCAGCTGGAGCAGTGCCCCTGTGCATCACTGGGGAGGGAAAAGGAGAGGGCAGGTTGTAGGTGGAAGGGGAGGAAGATCACAGGGGCGGTGAGCATGGCCTTTTGGGTTTTGCAACGAGGTTGCTTATTTCTGTGGAATGTGGGTGGGAAGCTGTGTGAATTTTTCTGCTTCTCCCTGCTACCTTTTCTTCTTCCATCCTCACACAAAGCCACCTTTTCCATTGAAATTTCTGCCTTTTCTCTTCCTGTCGCCGTCACCTCTGACCTTTCAGATACTTGACTTGATTTATTGAGGACTTGACATGCTTGAAGTCTTTCTCCCCGGGCCAGGTTCTGCCATCAGTGTAAGCAACAGCGGGACCCCTGTGGATAGCCCACCCTTCCTTCCCACCACTTCCAAAATTTCTTGACTTCTTAGTTGGAATTTTTAAATTTTCACTTCAGTTCAGCCACTCTTTCCCTGGACCACCCTCTGGGGCTTGCACCCGCTCTGAACTCTAGGACTCTCGTTTCCATGATTGGTCCACAACCTCTTACCATCTGGTGCTCACTCCCTTATTCCCACTTTGCCTACTTTCTGTCCTTTCTGAGATTTTACCCCCTCCAACTCCAATTTTTAGCTTAGTCCATCTCCCCCATCATGGTTCCTTCTCCCTATCTCTCCAGTTAAGCCCCATGCAAGTCTCAGCTTCCTTGTCTTTCTGTCTCAACTTGCATATCCTCAGCCTTGGGATTGCTCACTCGGTTCCTATCTTTGCTTCAGTCCACAGGCTGCTGAACTTATAACACACCTGGTGCTTTGGTGCCCTTGTAATTCTTCTTCCCAGCATCTCTGCAGTCAGCTGGCCCAACGATGCTCATCTCAGCAGTGTGTTCAGTGCCACTTGCCACCCCTCCATTGATTCCTCATTTCCCCATATGGCTCTTCCTTGAGCCTTCTGACCTGCTTCTGGCCACCCAGTCCACATTCTCCATCGATGACTTTTGTGGCACTGTCCTCCTTTTAAATGTGGTTGTGCCCCACAATTCGGTCTTAGCTTTCTTGTCTTCTAACTTCACCAACGTCTAGGTCTAGGTGCCTTACAATGATGTGTCTTGAACAGTTTCCGCTGCGCTCCAGCCCTATTCTGCTCTCTTACAGATCCTTCCATTCACCACACACTCAGCTGTTTTCCAGCTTGTTCTCACCTGGTCGTCCTGCTGTAGGCCTGGCCCGGGTGAATGGAGCCTCTATCTGCCTGGCCGCACAAGCCAGACACCAGAGTCATCCCACACTCTCCTCTTTCAGCTAGGACATCGAACTGGTCCTTGTTAGTTCTGTCTCCTTAATATTTCTTGTCTCCTCCTCCTCCTGCACTTACGCAGGCCCCTAGGATCTCCCATCTGGATGATTTCTGTAGCCTCCCATTTAGTCCCCTTTGCCCCATCTACCTCAGTCCATCCTCTATAGATCTTCCTAAGTCATAAAACAAATTATATCTCCTCCTTCATCCTAAGGCTGAGAATTGTATCCAGCTCAACATGATACATTTTATTTGACACATAATGTTAGCCTGCACCACGTTTAAGAACTATTTTCTTTGGGCTTTACTTGCTTATATTAAAAATTAGGAATTTTAATGTAAGATCTCTACATTTCTGGCTTATCTCTGAAAACCATAGCCCAGGCTCCCTGCCTCCTGCCTTCCCCCAGGGCAGCAGCTGCTGGACAGGGGGACAGCGGTACCCCTTTGATGGAGTTAGCCACAGACCTACCTTCCCAGGTACGCCTCACTCACCTATATCACCTACCTGGCTCCTGCATCTTTGTGTTGGTGGTCTTTGGTCTGGGACATGAAGTTGGGCCTCTAGATGCAAGGGCCCCATTGCGGTCCTTGTACCCTGTGTCCATCAAGCTTAATTTCTTAGAGTACTGCAAACTTGGAATTCTGTTTCACACCTCTGTCTTGGTGCAGCTTCCTTTCCTGCTTAAATCTCACGGGAGAGGTAATGCTGTTTTCTGAGAACCTTGGCAACCAAGTAGATGACAATTTCATCTTGAATCATTTAGAACAGGGGTCCACGAACCCCTTGAGTATTCTTTTCTACATTATTTCGATGACAATGCACAATAAGAGCTATAGTTTACATTTTAACCTAATACACACCCAACTCAAGAAACAAAGTGTCAAGAAATAATACTTTCCATTACCTTTCTTACTCTTTCTCTTTTCCTCTTCTTTTCCTTTCATTTTCTCTCGTTTTCCTTCCTCTCTTTCATCCTTTTCTGTCCAGGCTGGTCATGACACACTAAGTTGATTTCATGATCCGCTAATGATCCATACTTTGCAACACACTGCCTAGGACTGTGTGTCAATATAACCTTAAAATTTTATATTTAAATTCACTTGTACTTTTCTGGGAGAAAAACTTTCCTTAGTATTCAGGGGTCTGACAAAAAACAGATTTCATAATACTGATTTAGATACTTTATTTTCATTGAGATTTGACATCACCAGTTTCATGCACCTAAGCGTAGAAATTAATGACGTTATTTTGAATGCGAACCCTTTGTGTCAGTTCTCTGACCTGTCCTGTATTGTTTGTTGGTAAATGAAGTTAATATTTGCAGACTCTCAAGGAGGGTGAAATGGATCCTTTAAATCTCTTGCATGTATGGGAAGGTGAAAAGCTGGGTGAGGCACCATAAAAAGGATTTACTCGGTGAAGGAGGTTTAATAAAACCTTCATTCAAAGTCAGATAAAATTACAACCCAGAAAACTTTTTTTTTATCTTTTTCATTATATCAAGTCATGTGTTCAACAATTAACCTTGGTAATAAGAAGGAGGGGGAAAAATGAGAACAAAATAATATTCTCAGCCTCCTGAAATCCAGAAAAGAAGAATGAGAAATGAAAATAGAGTATCACCCAAGCATTAATATAAATAGAATAAATATTATAAATGCATTGATGCTAAAATGTGTAATAGAAAATTTAGATTTGTGGAAGGGATGGGTAAGAAGAAAACAGAAAAGATATGAAAAGTTGGCCAAAATGATTTTGAGCTACAAAATTATTAAGCAGCAGTTTTGAATAAAAGAATTCAAATGAAACTGCCATAAAAAACTAACCAAACCAAAAAAGCCCTGGCTGATGGTTCATGGGATAAGGCACTGGCCTGGGAACCCAAAGGTCGCTGGCTCAATTCCTAGCCAGGGCACATAACCAGGTTGCAAGTCAGGTCTCCAGTCAACTCTGTAGCTGGAGGCAGGTGAAAGGCAACCTTACATGGATGTCTCTCTCCCTCTCTGCTTCTCTCCCTTCCCCTCTCTCTAAAAATAATAAATCTTAAATAATAAAAAATCCCAATTAAATACCCTTTAGTAAGAACCTATGCACACCTATGTTCATAGCGGCACTATTTACAATAGCCAGGTGCTGGAAACAGCCTAAGTGCCCATTGGTGGATGACTGGATCAAAAAACTTTGGTACATTTACACAATGGAATTCTATATAGCAGAAAGAAAGAAGGAACTTGTACCCTTTGCAACAACATGGATGGAACTGGAGAGTATTATGCTTAGTGAAATAAGCCAGTCAGTGAAGGACAGGTATCATATGATCTCACCCATTACGGGACAATAATGAGCAAAACTAACAA